>NW_018921354.1:670918-764700 GCF_002207925.1 Prunus avium
AACAAACACTAGGGTTTCGGAATCCACCCTAAACAATTCTACCCATGTTCATGAATACTCAAATGATGAACTCTAAACATGTTGATGAAAATGTTCGCAATCAAGACCATGGGTCGTGGCTCAAGACGCATTGATTCTCTCTAATATACGTAAAGTGCATGGTTCGTGCTACAATACTTGTGCCATCCCCAACCGAACCTAGGTATGGTTCGTACTTCGATTCAATTACAAGGAGAACCCATTAAGTTCAAAGAGAATATGAACATCACAAGAATCCTAATAGCATGGTGTTTACATTAGGTATTCAAGAAACCAATTCACATGGATGATTCTTACTTCATCCATTTATTGCTTGGGATAACATGAAGATACACATAATCCCAACAACCTCAAGAAGCATGCTTTCAAATGTGATCAATCAAAAAAGAACATACATCAAGGATAGATTAATTTGGTGAATTGGAATTCATCAACAATATCTAGAAATTCATACACTCAAGCATCAAAACAATAAGGTAATCATGTTTAGGGCTTCAACCTAAGCCCTAGCTAAATAAGAAGTTACATTGAAACTAAGAAATTACAAGAAACAAATAAAATGAAAGAAACTAAGAACAAAGAGGAGAAAGAGAATGCATCTTCAACCCCTTGGATCCTTGCCTCAAGGCTCCCCAAGGTTCTCTCTAATTGTTATGCCATTCTTCCCTCCCCTTAGTTGCTCCTTGCTCTCCTCCTTCTTGCTCTCTAGCTCTCAAAATCTCTGCAAAGTTTGGAATGATCGAATGCCCAGGTTACCCACGTTCAAAAGCCTCTCATACTTCAGATTGCACTCACCTTTCCCTTGCCCATCAATTTACAGCTCACACTTTGAATATAAAAGTCATTCTTTCCTCCAAAGCCTTCACCCATTGTCCCTTGTCCCCTTTGCCATGATGAAGCCTTGTCTTCACAAAGATGCCAATTTCTTCAGAAAATATCTCATTTACTAAGGTAATTTCTTGTTACCAAGTGTTATGGTAACAAGAAGAATCAAGATAACAATATGGAGGTAAAAGCTGGAGCACTTCGGATTTCCAGAGCTGTGGTAACATGCTGGATTGGTTGGATAGGCAATACTTGTCCAATGGAGCTCAAATTTGGATATGTTGTAGTTAACATCCATTGGAATAAGTTTCATGAAGATCTTCACCTCATCCGAGCACCAGAGCATGTTGATCCCAGGCCAAGAAGTTGACCTACGAAAATGAACAAAAACAGAATTTATAACCAATAACGCACTTTTAGCTCATTTTCATTCTAACCAAGTTAAAATCTAAGAAAACACAAAAAGGAAGTAAAAAGCTATAAAATGTCAAGAACTAACTCAAAATAATAGGTGAATAACATGAAAAATCATGTGTAAAAATGAACCGAACAGTCACATGATGACTTTAGGCAAACTTAATAGTTTTAAGTCTTTGTGATATAAAGTTTGCCTAGGAGTTGTAGTTCGATAATAATGAAGCATCAAGCAAATATTTTAATACAGACTAGGAGTGGTCTGAAGTTTGCCTAATGTTGTTTGTGCCTAATAAATCACGGCCATAAATTGGCCGAAAGGACCTTCCTCGGCCTTAGCACCTATTTCATAAACTAAAACGTGGCGTTTCGTCAGATGTTTGGCCTTCCTAAAAAAATAAAGGAAAAGCTGCGAAGGCATAATCATCTCGGCCTCGACAGCGGCATTATGGGCCGAGGCCGAAGGACGAAAGAGTCATGACCGAAGGGATTAGAGTCAAATCGCCACGTGGCAGCCGGGTCCCACGCTTCATTTAATGAAGTAACGCCTCTGACTAGCAAACCCACTAACCACAAAAGGGCATTTAATGCACGAGGGAAGAAGGGAAGTGACTAAAGTTAGGATTTGGTGACAGAGATCAGAGTGGTTAGGCGCAAACATACTTACAAATATTCTTACAACATAAGGTCAGATCACCAACCACCAGACTAGGGCATTTAATGCGTCCCCACGGCCAGAAGCGCAGAACCCGCGATCAAGGCGGCGGCAGAGATTTACTAGGATTCATGGGGTCACACCACCATGCTTTACGATCCCAAATGTCGATTAGACTACCCACTTGCTCTGATCAGGCTCCACCATGCAGATTTTCAGCCTCGATTACTCCTCCAAGAGCTCTCCCTATAAATACCAAGTTCAAGCTACATTCAAAGGGTTCAAACACCAAACCAAAAGCCTCCCACGGAGCAAATTATATTTTCCTGTAATGCACTTTCAATATCTTTACTTGCTTTCCTAGGAGTAGTGTTAGATTGTAAGGAAAATCCGTTCATCAATATATCATACGACCCTTGATTTTCAAGGCGCCGGAGCACCATTTCTATTACTCTTTCATTCATCCCATATATCATACGACTGTCTCTCCCTAAGCAACGCGCCGGAGCTACGCCCAAAATCCACCATCAACGCCACCATTAAACGGCCTTGTAGCTCAGGCCGTGAACTTGACGGCCGAGATCAGTTCCTCTCTAGGCCACAATCGTTTGATTAGGAGTCGTACTCAAACAGGCGCACCACTTAACCACTTCACACATATCACCATCTCGACGCACGGTAGACCGTGCTGGCACGCCCGCGCACAACCGCACCGCATCCAAAAGAAGGAAGCAACGTGTTAACGCATATCCCCTCGGCCCGGAGCTCCAGGCCGTGAGATTTGCTCAGCCAACAAATGTACAAACTAGGAGCCAGCCGAACCATCTGTATGGTGCACTTGTAGAAATACAAACAATCTTACGAGTGTTAGTTATACTGTCAAATTCCATGTTGTACCACTTTTTAACATAGGTCTAAAAGAGTTTGTTTGTTAGGAGCTATAGAACTTCTCCTCTAAGAGGATTGAGCTATAATCCAAACCTCCTTATATGATATTTAAAGCAAAACAAGTTCTGAAAAATAAAATCTAACACAATGCAATTTCAATGAACAAAATCGGGAATTCTCCATGTGTGATTCATTTAACAAAATCTCCCAACAAATAGTTATCGAATCAAATAACAACAAATATAGTAAAGATCATCATTTAGTTTGCAACTCGTGGTTGATGTGGGTTAATCCAATAACTTAGTGATCGACTCGGCCTACTTTTGAGTTGAACAGAGCATCGTTAAGGGTTTGAAACCCCAATCGAGCCAACATGGACGGGGATGGGTAGATACTTTGAAATTTTGGCCCCACCCAACTCAACCTAAAAAACGTGACTAAGCTCAATTTGCTAACCTTAGTGTGGCCCAAACCTAAAAATTTAGGGTAGTTGCAAAAATACTAAATAGTATAAGAATCTCCGAGAAAATTAGGAAACTTAATTGAAAATTTATAAATAAAGAGCCATAAGAAATTTGAAAAAACAAGTTGTTGGAAATTAAAAAACAAATGAAATATTAGGTCGATGGGTATTAGGCCCAATCCAAAAGCCGCGCTAGTGTGATCAATAATAATTGATCGAACGGCCTAGGCCATGTGACTTAAGGTAAGGTTACTTGTATTGCATCATTCACCGTGCTAACTCCAATCGCGCCGTGTTCTTCGTCTCTTCTCCCTCGTCTTCTCCATCTCCACTGGAAAATCCATATGGCTTCTATATAGCAACGAGATCTCTATGTGACTACAGCACGGAGACTGTACAAAATGGAAAAATTAATGAAGGAATAAGTGGATCACGTAGTAGATTCTGAGAACAAATAGAAGCTTGAATCTGCCTTGACTGGAATTGTGAAAATGAAGGAAAATCTGTGGAAATGCTTCAACAATTCGTTGAAGGTGACTCTAAAAATGAACTCTATCAGAGCTTTCCGGGTGGAGGACGCTATGGAAACCCATCAGGAATCGGATGTTATGGCTATCCTCATACAATATATGTGCCCTAACAGTTCTGATTTTGCAGCGGCGGCGGAATCTAATTCGGCCTCTAATGTGGGGAGAATCCTAATCAATTGGCTCATGAGCAAAAATTTTGGTACAAAGTGTGGTCATGGATTCTTACGAGAGGTGCAACCTTGGGGAATTTTGCTGTTGTTGTAGCTGTGATTAATGACGATAGTTTCGGAAATTTTTTTTGAAACTACTGTTCCGGACAATAACACAGGCATCGTAAACCCCACAACAGATCACTCGCCTAACCTTAAGCCCACTTTCGGTAATTTTTATCCCTTCCTTTTGCAAGGGGGTGCACATTCAGACTATATGTTTGTTGTGCAAAGGCAAACTTAATAGTTTTAAGTCTTTGTGATATGAAGTTTGCTTAGGAGTTGTAGTTCGATAATAATGAAGCATCAAGCAAATATTTTAGTACAGACTAGGAGTGGTCTGAAGTTTTCCTAATGTACAAACTAGGAGCCAACCGAACCATCTGTATGGTGCATTTGTAGAAATACAAACAATCTTGCAAGTGTTAGTTATACTGTCAAATTCCATGTCGTACCACTTTTTAACATAGGTTTGAAGGAGTTCGTTTGTTAGGAGCTGTAGAACTTATCCTCTAAGAAGATTGAGCTATAATCCAAATCTCCTTATCTAATATTTAAAGCAAACAAGTTCTGAAAAACAAAATCTAACACAATGCCATTTCAATGAACAAAATCGGGAATTCTCCATGTGTGTTTCTTTTAACAAAATCTCCCAACAAATAGTTATCGAATCAAATAACAACAAATATAGTAAAGATCATCATTTAGTTTGCAGCTTTTGGTTGATGTGGGTTAATGCAATAACTTAGTGATCGACTCGGCCTACTTTTGAGTTGAACAGGGCCTCGTCAAGGGTTTGAAACCTCAACCCAGCCAACATGGATGGGAATGGGTAGATACTTTGAAATTTTGACCCCACCCAACTCGGCTTAAAAAATCTGACTAAGCTCGATTTGCTAACCCTAGTGTGGCCCGAACATAAAAATTAACGATAGTTGCAAAAATACTAAATAGTATAGGAATCTCCGAGAAAATTAGGAAACTTAATTGAAATTTTATAAATAAAGAGCCATAAGAAATTTGAGAAAACAAGTTGTTGGAAATTAAAAAACAAATGAAATATTGGGTCAATGGGTATTGGGCCCAATCCAAAAGCGGCCCTAGTGTGATCAAGAATAATTGATTGAACGGCCTAGGCCATATGACCTAAAAGGCCATGTGACTTAAGGTAAGGTCACTTGTAGGGAATCATTCGCCACGCTAACTTCAATCGCGTCGTGTTCTTCGTATGTTTTCCCTCGTCTTCTCCATCTCCACTGAAAAATCCATATGGCTTCTACACAGCAACGAGATATCCAAATGACTACAGCACGGAGACTGTACAAAATGGAAAAATTAATAAAGGAATAAATGGATCACACAGTAGATGCTGAGAACAAAAAGAAGCTTGAATCTGCCCTGATTGGAATTGTGAAAATGAAGGAAAATCTGTGAAAAGGCTTCAACAATTCGTTGAAGGTGACTCTGAAAATGAACTCTATCATAGCTTTCCGGGTGGCGGAAGATCCGGAAGCTCCTCAGGAATCGGATGTTATTTCTATCCTCATACAGTACATGTGCCCTAACAGTTCTAATTTGGTAGCGACGGCGGAATTTGATTTGGCCTCCAATGTGGAGAGAATCCTAATTGATCGGCTCCTAAACAAAATTTTGGCGACAAAGTGTGGTCATGGATTCTTGCGAGAGGTGCAACCTTAGGAAATTTTGCTGCTGTTGTAGCTAAGTTGTGATGAATGACGATAGTTTCGGTAAACTCTATCAAGCTTTCCGGGTGGAGGAAGCTCTGGAAATCCCTCATGAATTGGATGTTATGGCTATCCTCATATAATATATGTGTCACATCCCAATATTAATTAAGGTTGCCTTCGATAAATGTGTTGCCTACGGATTAATGTTGCCTTCGGTTATAATGATGTCTACGGACATCCAGTTGCCTTCGGTTAAAATGGTGTTGACGGACATCATGTTGCCTTCGGTTCAGTCAGCATGCTTGACACTACCCCACGAGTTGTGGGGATGCCGGACCGTGAGGTGCGATCCAATTTCAGGGGAGACTCTGCTGAATTTTCGGCAGAAGTCAAACCCCAGTTTCGGTTGAATTTTGACTAGAAGGGCAGTTAAGTCAATTGTGTCCGACACTTGCCAGGTGTTGGACACGCACAGGGTCCGATTCGGATTTCAAAGTGGAATTTGGATCGGGTCCTGTCAATATGTGCCACAATGGTTCTGATTCTGCAGCGACGACGAAATCTGATTTGGCCTTTAATGTGGGGAGAATCTTAATCGATCGGCTCATGAGCAAAATTCCCCAAGGTTGCACCTCTCGCCAGAATCCATGACCACACTTTGTCGCCAAAATTTTGCTCAGGAGCCGATCGATTTGGATTCTCCCCACATTAGAGGCCAAATCAGATTCCGCCACCACTACCGAATCAGAACTGTTATTGCACATATACTGTATGAGGATAGCCATAACATCCGATTCCTGAGGGGTTTCCAGAGCTTCCTCCACCCGAAAAGCTCTGATAGAGTTCATTTTCAGAGTCACCTTCAACGAATTGTTGAAGCCTTTCCACAGATTTTCCTTCATTTTCACAATTCCAGTCAAGGCAGATTCAAGCTTCTTTTTGTTCTCAGCGTCTACTGTGTGATCCACTTATTCCTTCATTAATTTTTTCATTTCGTACAGTCTCCGTGTTGTAGTCACATGGAGATCTCGTTGCTGTGTAGAAGCCATATGGATTTTTTAGTGGAGATGGAGAAGACGAGGAAGAAAAGACGAAGAAGACGGTGTGATTGGAGTTAGCGCGACGAATGATGCGCTGCAAGTGACCTTACCTTAAGTCACATGGCCTTTTCGGTCATATGGCCTAGGCCGTTCGATCAATTATTCTTGATCACACTGGCGCGGCTTTTGGATTGGGCCCAGTACCCATTGACCCAATATTTCATTTGTTTTTTAATTTCCAACAACTTGTTTTTTCAAATTTCTTATGGCTCTTTATTTATAAATTTTCAATTAAATTTCCTAATTTTCTCGGAGATTCCTATACTATTTAGTATTTTTGCAACTATCCTAAATTTTTCGGTACGGGCCACACTAGGGTTAGCAAATCGAGCTTAGTCACTTTTTGAGGCCGAGTTGGGTGGGGTCAAAATTTCAAAGTATCTACCCATCCCTGTCTATGTTGGTTGGGTTGGGGTTTCAAACCCTTAACGAGGCCCTGTTCAACTCAAAAGTAGGCCAAGTCGATCACTAAATTATTGGATTAACCCACATCAACCATGAGCTGCAAACTAAGTAATGATCTTTACTATATTTGTTGTTATTTGATTCGATAACTATTTGTTGGGAGATTTTGTTAAATGAAACACACATGAAGAATTCCCGATTTTGTTCATTGAAATGTCATTGAGTTTGATTTTGTTTTTCAAAACTTGTTTTGCTTTAAATATCATATAAGGAGATTTGGATTATTGCTCAATCCTCTTAGAGGAGAAGTTCTACAGCTCCTAACAAACGAACTCCTTCAAACCTATGTTAAAAAGTGGTACGATATGGAATTTGACCGTATAACTAACACTCACAAGATTGTTTGTATTTCTACAAGTGCACCATACAGATGGTTCGGCTGGCTCCTAGTTTGTACATTAGACAAACTTCAGACCACTCCTAGTCTGTACTAAAATATTTGTTTGATGCTTCATTATTATCGAACTACAACTCCTAGGCAAACTTCATATCACAAAGACTTAAAACTATTAAGTTTGCCTTTGCACAACAAACATATAGTCTGAATGTGCACCCCCTTGCCTGGACTAAGCTCATATTTGTGCAAGAATCATACTAATCGCATTGCACATTGTTGAGGAAAAAAAAAGTAGGTTGGAGTAGGCCATAATTTCCAAATGAATGCAACTTGATGGAAATGGAAACTTTTAAATGATATCAACAAATATCACATCTTTTAAAGGAAACATATATTCCAGAATACATCTAGCATAGGTGAATCAATGTCATTTTAATGAACAAAATGAAATTTTACCAATCGAGTTCATATGACCGGTGTTATTTATTTGGCAAATTCTATGCTTACTGAAGAAACCTAGACTGGAAAATCACAACACTAGAATTTGATATCCTAATATTTATCAAATCTAGAGCAATATTCAGGTTGTCTCCATGTTTTTGTAAACACTATTAATATGTAACAATATGCCATATGAAGGTACCCTAAAACTTATTTATGAAATCTAGGGTAAAGGCTTACATATATTCATCAAGATACTACAGCGAAATCAAGGTACACTAAAACTTACTTACCAATATTATAGTTGCTAAACATCCAGTTTTAGAGCATCAATAATCTTTTGTAATCCTTTCTATGTGACAATTGTGGCTACAAAATTAAAAGATAAACAAAAAATCATCAATACGAATAATTAAAATTAAATTATTCAGTAAGAACAAAAGAAAGGGACAAAAATTACCAAAAGTGGGCTTAGGGTTAGGCGAGCGATCTGTGGTAGTGGGGTTTACGGTGTCTGTGTTACTGTCCAAAACAGTAGTTTTAGAAAAAAAATTCCGAAACCTTCGTCATTAATCACAGCTCAGCTACAGCAACAGCAAAATTCCCCCAAGGTTGCACCTCTCGCAAGAATCGATGACCATAATTTCTCGCCAAAATTTTGCTCAGGATCCGATCGATTAGGATTCACCCCCACATTTAGAGGCCGAATCAGGTTCCTCCGTTGCCTCCAAATCAAAATAGTGTTCAGAAATGCCCAGGATTCTGTTCACCTCAGTTTCAACTATTCTTCGTTCAGAAATAAGAATATTTGTTGATCAGTGCTATTATATATTGCGCAAGTTTTAGTCTTCTCCTTTTGCTAATTGGAATATAAAAAGGGACATGGTAAAAAAGAAGAAAAAGGTCACTCATTTTTTTTCCTTTTTCTTAGAGGGAAAGCAAATTAAAGGTGGATCCCGAGCCTCTGCATTTAGGAATGGTGCATTTATCCGCATTTCATAAAATCTGGACCATTCATCTAATCCAATGCTTGTGAATATGCCACATTGGCGACAGTAAGTGTATTTCCTTTTTTAAAAACTTGGGTTGTTATTGCCTTTGACAACAGACAAAATAAAATAAAATAAAATCCTCCATCTCTAGTCTCGCCTACCGCTCTCTTGGTTCTTACCTCTTGTGCCTTTGTAAGCTGATCTTGTTTTTTATTTTTTTTCTTAGCTATTGCAAATATGCTCCAATCAATAGCTTTTAAATTCCAAATACCTTATTGGAATTGATTGTTATTGGAAGCTATAGTTATCAGCGTAAATTGATAATAAAAACAATCCAATTGAGTATTATATATTCTGATTGATGAACGGGCTTGGTCGTTTATTTTCTTCAATGCTGGGTTACACTACCCATAGTCATCAGCAAACCTTAAAGATGTATGTTCGAAAGAGGAAGAAAGTACAATTTTCCAAATTAAAAATCCATCACAATGTGGTACAACACCTGAACTTGGGGGAGGGGGATGGACTAGGAGAGCCTACTTGTTGTTCAGAACAGTTGGATGTATTGCCTCCTAGCACATGAAATTCCTCGTCATAGTTTTTTGAAAACCTAGAACCAATTACGAGTCTCCAACGTCTTTGTTGGCTCCTCTTGTAAGCCGAAGCTCCAAAATAAAGTAGCAGAAGAAGCCAAAAGACCTAAAAAAGAAGAAGAAGAAGAAGAATTAATAGATTACAAATATAGAGGAAGAACTCAGACAAAAAAAAACACAGAGAGGAAGAACCAAGAGAGCTAGAGAATTTATTGTCAACATGATTGTTATTTCTTTTCTCTGTCGAATGCACTAAACATCGTCAGTTTTTTTAAAAAGGAAACAAATTTATTATAGTTAATCTGACATATTCACAAGTATTGGATTAGTTGAATTGTCAAAATTTTATGAAATGCGAGTAAATGCACCATCTCTAAATGCAGAGACTCAAGATCCATCAAAAGCTAGTTGGAATGGAAGTTGTGTTTAACTAGGAAACAAACAATTACTTCCCTAATAAATAATCAAGATTTCAATTTAACTAATGAAATTTTTATAACAGAATTGTTACACAAGTAACATGTTCAATGTATGGCATAGCCTTCATCAAAGCATCTTGCTACACAAGTAACATGAATGTTATGGTTGATTCTGGAATTTACATGAATATAGCAACATCATATTTCATCTACATCGATCCCTGCTAACTCAAAGTTACCCCTTGGCTGAAATTAAAGCGACAAAAAAGTTGCAACTCCAACTTACTCGCACGCACGCTTCTCTTTCGATCAATCAAAATGCCATGTCCTCGTTTTTGCTGCTTCAAAAATTGTCCACCTGCACACTCGTCTTTCAACTAAATTGCCATAAGTCTTTAAGGAAATCAAGCCTCTAGTACAACTGAAGATGCTTAGCCTGGGTTGCCACCGCCTCCTACCCCAAAGATGATAATATAGATTATCATAACTGAACATGTCTGGGAATAATGTATCACGTCTGATATATTTTATGGATTTATATCTTATGTCCCAAAAGTAAAACATAAGAGGATATTTTTCAGTGAAAAATATCCCGTGCTCAATTCACCACAAGAGTCAATTGATTTAAGCGGAGAACCTCGAGGCAACATTTCGTTGTCAATTTTGTAATCTAATGCCCACTCTTTTTTTTCATAATTTTTTAGCACCCATATCTCAACAAACAAATTCCCATATGACACAATGGTCAAACATCCTTTGAAGTTAAGCAAGTGCATGACATGCAAACCACGAATAAAACCTTGTGATGAATTAGGATTAGGGGTCCAAACAAATTCATCTTTTTTGGAATCAAAAGAGATAAAACGATTAGGGTTTCTCCCATCCACATCTTTATAAATCAACCAATGCATGTCTCCATATGCAAATACATTCTTTCTACTAAGCTCACGTTGGGGAACTGAGTGTATTTCTCGCCATGATGATGACCTTGTGCCCAATGTATAAACATAAGCCTTCTGGTATTTGTCTAGTACACTTTTAGAAACACAAACAATCTTGTGAGTGCTAGTTATACTGTCAAATCCTATACCGTACCACTTTCTAGCATATGGTGGAATGAGGTCATTCATTGGGAGCTCAAGAAATTCTCCTCCTCTAAGAGGATTGATCAATAAGCATGGAGCTCTAAATGCCCCCGTCCGTTTAAGGCAAATCAAGTTGCAAAAAACAAAATCTACTTCATAATCACCAACTCGATATAAAATATTTGCTTTGCAACGTCTGCTTTTTGTCAATCCATTCTTGTCATTGTATTTCAATGATTGCAAGGCTGTTAAGAACTTTTTATCCCGAGAGGACCAGGAATGAGAAAGAAGCATAAGTTGTACTTCACCAGCAGTAGTAGAATTGACAGCAGAATTAAGCAAACGTGAAGTGTGCAATGTCGCAAAAAATGGATTATCAATTATGTTTAAAGAGGTCTTAGATATGCAACGAATCTCAGAAAATGATTTTACCGGCAGTCTTGTAAGAACATCGAGGATGATATCCCTGGGTAAGTCCATTAAGGGTGAATGCTCGTTTCTCTTAGCCCTCAGCTTGGCCAACCCTACTTATTCATCAAACAAATAATTCTAGTAACAACTTTAAATACTCTTTACTTGTACATATAAGTATATATACAGCTTCAATTAAGGGATCCCTCAAACAAGTTTATATGAAGGATACTATTATGACCAACAAAATAGACGAACAAAGTGCTTCAAGAAGAGACTATAATAAAAACCATCTAATTGAGTGGTCAAATAATTTCAAATTCAAATGATTTTTTGCTGAGAAGATCTTTGATGGAATATCAAAACAAACAATGCATGGTGGGCCCCACAAGAGTGTGGCTCAAATAAGCTTATTTGAGAAATCCTTCAACTAAAACTCTCATTATATATATTATGAATATTATTCTCGTTGTATCTAAAGATTCATGTTATTATTGATACAAAATCGTAGCATGTACCAAAAACAAAGACACAAACAAGTATCACAATTGATGTCATAAAGTTAAATGTTCAAGTAAATTAAATTGAAACAACAAATCAACAATAGTTACCTTTGATCGAAAATATTAAAAGATGCGGTATCAAAATTAATAGATGATCAATGCATCCGGTTAAAAATTTCTTCCAAACCAGCAACTGCCAAGGATTCCATTCATCTCAGTCCCAGCGACTCTTCGTTTAGAAATAAGAATATTTGTTGATGATTTGGTGTCTTCATATACTGTGCTCGTTTTGCTTACGGGAATGGAAAAAAGGCTAGGGTTTTTATCTTTTTCTTGAGGGGAAGAAAGTGAAGAAGGGATAGCTTCGCTTCTGGGTTCCAGAGATGGCTCCATCTCGGCTTGGAAAAGAGAATGAGAATCTCGTTCAGCAAGAGGAAGAAGATATAGTTGGAATGGAAGTCGTGTTTAGCTAGGAAACAAACAATTAATCAATAATTAAATAAGATTTTAATTCAACTCAAGTTTTGGTTGCTGTCGTTTATTTGTGCAACAATTAATAACGTGGACATATTACTTGTACGATATTTAACAAATTAAGTTCGTGTTTGCTTATTTATAAATAATAATAATAATAATAATAATAATGCCATGTATGTAGTCTCCCTACAAATAAAAATGACATTTCCTAAATCATTCAAAATCCCATGTCCTCGTTTTGCTGCTTCACTGCACACTTGTCTTTCAAACAAATTGCCATAAGTCTCTAAGGAAATCGGGCTTTTTTACTATAACTGAGGATGGTCAGCTTCGGTTGACTCCGCCTAGTACCCCAAAGATGATAACAAAGATTATCATAACTGAAGATGCATAGCAATAATGTTTCAGCTTTTATGTATTTCATGGATTTATATCTCACGTCCAAAAAGTAAAATATATGAGGATATTCTTTTCTGCAAAATATGCCATGCTCCCATTCACCACAAGTCTCCATTGATCCAAGCTCGAAACATTTTATTGTCAATTTTGTAATTTAGCGCCCACTCTTTCTTTTCATAATTTTTTAGTACCCATATCTTAACAGACAAATACTCATATGACACAATAGCCAAACATCCTCCTAAGTTAAGCAAATTCCGGACATTCGAACAACAAACAAAACCTTGTGATGAATTAGGATAAGGAGTCCAAACGTGGCAAGAAAATATAAAGTTAGGGGTTTTTTTTTTCTTTCCTTTTTATTTGACTCAAGTTTAGCTAAGAATGAGTATATAACTAAATATCTCTTAAAAAACGTGGGCAATTACTTGTACGACATTTAACAATTTATATGATAAGTTTTGGCTCCCATAATAAGATCGAGAGGATGATATCGTTTGATTGGTATCACCATGAAATTTCCATTAAACTTCCTTTTAAACTGTCATTCGCGTCACTTCCCCAGAACTTAATCTCTCAAATCCAAAAGTTCCAAACTTTGTTATGTGGTGTGGTTGCCGAGAGACCCAAAAACCCAAAGCTTTGAAATCTCAGCAAAACTCTCATCAACAACCTTTCCTTCAAACGCATTCAAACTTCCCCATTTCACAAACAATCTTTCTTGGTGAAAGAAGATGCTGATACTTGGGAATTAGTTAAGCTTTTGTCTTTCTTAGTTGTATCTGTCTTAATTTCTTTCTTCTTCATTGACAATTTGCATCTGTTTAATGTCATTTTCCACTTCACTACGATATCTGCGAAATGGGAAATATCAGCTACGTACGTACAAGGACTTCCAAAGTTCATTGCCTGAAAGTTTTGGCTTTTTCTATATGATAATTTTTTTTTTGTTGAGGAATCTATATGATAATCTTTAGAACTTGACATTTGATAATAATTAGGTGAGCTTTTGTTATCCTTTATTTGCTTTCTCATCTGGATTTGTACATAAGTGCTCCTATTTATTTGGTAAAATAGATTGTATAGTTAAGCATGATGATCAGATCATAGTTAAGGTATGGCTTTCCTTAGATCTATTTTAAAAAGTTTAATCTATTATAGCTGGCATTTCATTTGGCCTTTCGCTATAAATAAAATGGGAGTGCCTAACATTTTGTTTAGGATTTGTAGTTCAATAATACTAATTAAAGGGAGTCAGTTTATTTATTGTGATGCCTAGGATTGGTCTGAAGTTTTCCCATGACATGATGAAAGTATTTTCTCTTTAGGATTTAAGACTGACCAAACAAAGGTTCGTTGAGGTTCTTGGCCTACAACCATTTGTTTTACTAGAGACTAAAACATGGAGGACAATCTGAATACTGCTCGTATGACCTTGCAAGTGCACAAGAATGATAGTGTTTTGCAAGTCCAATATCATTCCCACGAAGATTCTAAATTAATTTGGAATTTGAAGTCCAAAATTAAATCTAATCAAACAAAACGCAGGACACACAAAGATTAAAACAAACACAAATTAGACTCGATATTAACTAATACCCAAGTGAATTTGTAATGAAAGTCTTTGAAGCAAAACAAAAATTATGAAACAACCAAACAAGTAATTAATCAAAGTATTAGGTTATCAAATTCTCTGTTGCAGCCAATTGCAGTCTTATGGTATTTACACCAACTGTCTCTCTTAAAATAAGATTTGTTAAATATCAAGTTATCAAATTCTCTGTAGCGGCCAATCGTCCATCCACCACCATGCAAGAACGATGTGTGGAAACCTTGAAAAGCTGGCTCTTTGGCAGAGGTTCGGTACTGCTCTGGAATATCTGTTTCCGTATCTTAATTTTTAGATGGGTGGTGTAAATACCATAAGAATACTCGAAATCAAGCTTTGTAGTTGTTACACAATCCAAATAAAAAGGGGTTGTTGATATATATCGTTTACAAAGTTTCCATTTCCATCCAGTTTTTTATTCATTTGGAAATTGTGACCTACTCCAACCTCTTTTCCTAACAATGTGCAATGCGATTATTATGATACTTGCACAAATATGCGATTATTATGATGCTTGCACAAATATGTGCTTAGCACATGCAGACTATATGATTGTTGTAGCTAAAAACTCATCGAATTCCTAGTAAGGTTGGTATATATATATATATGTTAAGCTAGCCAAGTGTACTTTGGTGGTGGTGTAGGAAAGTTGCGTTTTCAGATACATTTTCACATTTATGAATGGTAAGGTCTGAGGCGAATTGGGGTTTGTTTCATGGTAAGTCCACGGCGGTGTAATTGCTTCACGTATTGGCTAATGATATGATACAATAAACCAGACCTATTACATTGTCATGGAAGGAAAAGAAAACGATAAAGTACCGAGAGTATCGTTTTGCAGTGGAGTCTGTCCTGTGCTGTTGGCTCTGCTGCTATCTACGCTGCGACCCATGCTAGAATTACAAACTATCTTTGAGAACCAGACCATTAGCAAGATGTCCACCATTGGAGTATCCAAGTAGGCAAATACAGAACCTTTGCCAAACACCCACTTTTATAAGTGGGTATTGCAATGTGACATTTGCTAATGGTTTGGCTGTCAAACTTAGTTTGGAATCCCAACATGGGTCGCAACATAGAGAGAGCAGTGCCAATAGCACTAGGTCAGACTCTCTTGCTAACGATACTATCTTTCTCGAAAAAAAAAAAGTGCGGCAATAATCCTTCATCAAAGTATTGTTTTCATTATTTCATTTTGAAATATTAGTGGGAGAGTTATTTAAAAAAAGTGAGATGATTTTTGTCTTGGGGTGGGTTGGGTTGAGAGAAGCTGGTGGGTGGGATTATTACTTTCGTGAGTTCTGATTTATTTTGTTAGATCAATCAAACCTAATATCTATACTGTTTTTAAATTTTCAGTGTTGCCATAATTCAATCCAAGTCTAACAATTGTTAAACATTCTTTATCTTTTTAAAATCCAATTTGATTTATGCACCAATTTTGTTAACCAAATAATCATCTGCTCAACCAGCTGAGTGTGGTAAGTATGCTTGGGGTAGGTGGTGTGGCTCATCCAATCCATTGCTTTCTCATAGCATATATAGCGACCAAGCATACACATTTATTAATTAATATTGAAACCTGTCAATGTCATCACTAGTCGACTAACTTTGTTGATATTATCTGATGTGTATTTCCTGCAATGTTACTTCATACTGCAGCAAAAGAGACATTCCATTTGCATCCTATTGCGTATGCTACAATTATGAGTTATGAGACTACAAATTAGTGGGAGAAATAAACATGGGATATTGATTGACAATCTATTAACTTAACTATCAACTATATAACAAAATAACTTTTTTTTAATTAATAGAAATAGGAGATTTGAACTTAATATTTTTGTTGTTGTTTAATTTTGGTATAAATAACATAGAGTATTTTTGCTCACTACTTTAACTCAATGTGTACAATCACCATCTTTTTCAGCACTTGACACATGTTCATGAGCATAATCATGGTTCCATAAATACAAAGCAAAGAGTTAATTATGATTATGCCCATAAATACGTGTCAAATGTTGAAAATTATAGTGAGAATAAACCTTGAGTTAAAGCGATGAGCAAAAATATTTCCATAAATAACACTAAACTTAACTATCAAACTAAAGAGTAATGTAATCAATGTGGATTGTTTTTAGATTTTTGTTTTGTTTTATGAACACCTATCTAATAACACATTCTAAAGACTACCTTAATCTGAATGTGTATTTGGTAGCGAACGAAAACAAAAACAAAATCTATATATATAAAGCAAAAGGCAGAGAATGGTGAAACATTCAAAATGCCAAAAAATGCCCTTTGTTAATTCAAACATTAAGAATTAAAATTATTAGTTAGATGAGGATAATATGGTAAATTCATATTTTTTTCATATTAAAAAAATAAAAATAAAAACAAAATCAGATAATAGGTCCTACTTTTATAGAACATAACTACTCATATTATCTTTTCTTAATTCTAAAAATAAAATAAAAAAGAAAAAAGAAAATCAATTGGCACATGCCTGAGCGTGTGCAAGGGCTAGTAATAATTAATCAGAGTTTATTTCCCTGCACACGTGGCGCGACCTGATACAGGCACCCTGAAATTTCCATGAGACTGCCTGTTAAACTGTCACTCGCGTCACTGCCCCAGGACTCAAGCTCTCATATCCAAAGCTCCAAACTTTGTTTTTCTAGTTGCTAGAGACCCAAAAACCCAAAGCTTTCAAATCTTAACCAACTTTTCCTCCTCTCTCTGACCTTAACAACCCTCCCTTAAATTGCACTCAAGCTTCACCATTTCACAATCCAAACAAACCCACCTGACTCTGATCACCAACAACATTAACGTCTCACCACAATTTCCATGCTATCAAAAATCAAACACCCCGACTTCCCCAACCACCCATCTACAGCTCCATTCGATTTTCTGCATCAAATCGGCCCAACCCAATAGTTCATCTGCGAAAAAGATCATTGCTTTACATTGTTGGACAGTCTAATTGACCATGGTGGAGACCTTACCACTAGGGCGGTTCCACCACCAAAGGCTGGACTTGAAGCGCTGGTTTCCGACCTTCTTGTCCTCGCACAAAACCCTCTTCACTCTGCTTTGGATCGCGGCATTCGCATCGGTTTTTGTGTGGCAGAGGAATATTGTAGATGGGTTTTCAATATTTAAGCGAGTTCCGGTGAGAGCAGCCATGCCAAAGCTGAGACCTGTGGCTTTCAATTTGACTGATTTTGGGGCAGTGGGTGATGGGGTTACTTTGAACACTGAGGCCTTCGAGAAGGCTGTGTTGGCTATTTCCAAGCTGGGCAAAAAAGGCGGTGGTCAGCTCAATGTGCCTCCTGGGCGCTGGCTTACAGCGCCCTTTAATCTCACCAGTCACATGACTCTCTTTCTTGCTGAAGATGCTGAGATTCTTGGGATTCAGGTTAGCTTTTGTCTTTCTTAATTGTTTCTGTATTAGTTTCTGGTTTCTTTTTGAAAATTGAAAACTTGCCGTGTATTTGCATCTGTTTCGTGTCATTTTCCACTTCACTACGATATCTATTTTGTCATCTGTGAAATGGGAAATATCAGCTACAAGGACTTACAAAGTTCATTGCCTGGAAGTTTTGGCCTTTTCTATATGATAATCTTTAGAACTTGGCATTTGATAATAGTTAGGGAGATTTTGTTATCCTTTATTTGTTTTTCTTATTTGGATTTGTATGTAAGTCCTCCTCTAAATTTGGTAATATAGATTATATAATTAAGTAGTAATGGTGATTAGATCAGGTAGTAAGCCTATGACCCAAAAAAAAAAGAAAAAGGATCATGTAGTAAGCTTAGGATTTGTCAAATAAGCAACGGTCACATGATAGTGACAGCTATATCCCAGACTAATTGCCGGTAAATTATGTTATGAGCTTTGTAATAATGTGAACCCAATTGGTAACTTTCCTTTGTTCATTTGATTGGCATTGAGTTGGAGATAGCATTCACGCATGCGAGATGTGTTCTTGAATATCTGCTTCCTTATCGTATTCTTTTCAATAGTTTTTGTGAAAAGATCCTACAATTTGAATCTTTTTTTTCCTGAAAATGATCCCTGCATATGGGTTTTCCAGAACCTAGAGGTTCTGGGCTTTGTTGGAATGTTAACTTATCACTGGAGATCGAGAAACTAGAAAACAATTCATGCACACAGTTATAGATGATATGCCTGCTTATCCCAGTGCCATGATCTCTAGAATAGACGAGGTATGTTTATATCCTTAGATGAGAATTTGACTTGAACCAGACTTATGTGGTGCATCACCTGACCGTTTAAATACATAAGGCTACTAGGAATCAAGCTTTGGGGCTGTTACACCGTCACCCCAAATACACATACTGGCATCATGTTGTGGATTTTTTCAAATTAGCACATAAAAAAAGTCTCATTTTCACCCAAAAAATAAGTTGCAGTCTACGTGGCTTTGCTAATATTCTTTAGATCCTTCCATGATTCTCTCTCTCTCTCTCTCTCTCTCTCTCTCTCTCATACACACACACACACACACACACAATTCCTACACATCACTACAGTTATTTCTGATGATGCATACTCTTTTGCGCATGACAGGATGAGAAGTATTGGCCTTTGATGCCTCCATTGCCTTCATATGGGTATGGGAGAGAACATCCTGGGCCTCGGTATGGGAGTTTGATTCATGGTCAAAACCTTAAAGATATTGTTATAACAGGTAAGATATTTCATCCTTTCTCCTGTTGAGGTTGTATGTTTAGTTCATAGCAATAGTGTTTAGTTGGAAGGTAAGTAATTGTTTAAAAGCTAATCTATGTAAGTAGGATCCAATTTGATATTAAACACCAAAAAGGTTTCAGAGCATCCACAGTGGGGGGGTGTATAAGGGGGTGTATGTTAAATATACACCCATTGTGATCGGAATCACCCGCAATGGGGGGGTGTATATGAATGTATAATTACATCACCGCCTTGGAGATGTATATTTAGATGCAATTGTACATCTTTTTTTACATCTCTTGCAGGTGGGACCCAGCTGCAAAAAGGTGAGGGAAAATGGAGAAAAGTGGCTTTACACCCCCGAAAATACACCCTCTCATTGGAGCAAAAAGCGTATTTACACCCCTCGGAGGTGTAAAGGGGATGTAAAAGTGGCTTTACACCCCCGAAAATACACCCCCCCACTGTGGATGCTCATATGGCTGTTATAGCCTGTAAACATGAATATAGCATTTGTTGAAATTTGTGAAAATCAAGAAAGATTACATGAGTTAGCCATCTTAGCAGTCAATGATGATTTTCTGTTGAACCTTGTAAATAAAAGGTTGATTAATAGTTTCCCGTTTCATTAACACTATTTAATTTGGTCCCATTTAGATTTTCCCCATAGGTCTTCAGTTGAACCAAGTTGATCCTGACAATTTATATGGCAAAGACAATGAAAGAATTGGCAAATGATTTTTATATTAAAAATGGATTGATAAAGCATATTAGTCTATTGTGATTGAAATACCAGAGGCAGGAAGTTGCCTTCATTTCATTTCTCGTCTTCCACTTGACCGTCATGTGTTCTAGGGAAGTTGATGATCCTAATTTTCCATTATATCGCATAGTTTTCAAGCCTAGACATCTTTATTGCTGGCGGTCATTTTTGCCATGGATACTTAATCAGAGCATCTTGCTACAAGAGTAACATGTTGTGGCTGGTCTTATAACTTGCATACTTTGTATGTCAATCAGAAGGTAGGTGTATCCAGTGCACTCTTATGGACATTATTATGCACGTCTAAGTTGTACACTTCTCTTCTTTCCAAGTGTTCAATTTCTGACTTGTTCTAATTATATTTATGTATTCACTGACCGACAGGGCATAACGGTACCATAAACGGACAGGGTCAATCGTGGTGGAAGAAGTACCGGCAGAAGCTTCTGAACCACACTAGGGGTCCACTTGTTCAGATTATGTGGTCAAGCAACATTTTGATCAGTAATATAACTTTGCGTGATTCTCCTTTTTGGACACTTCATCCATATGACTGCAAAAATGTTACTGTTAGGAATGTTACGATTTTGGCTCCCGTAGTTGAAGCTCCAAATACTGATGGAATAGATCCTGGTAAGTGTATCCTACTCAGTGGTGGGTTTTCGCCCGACGTTATGTTTGATGCGCTGAATAATGCTATTCTGGCACTGGTGTATTTTGTATGGGTTGCCATTCTCTTTATTTATCCATTGCAGATGAGCTTATAAATATTTAAATGCACCACTTGACACTAAAAAATATATTGCGTGACACAAAAGACATAAAATGAAAAGTCAACTGTGCAGACGTTCAGAAATGCTCCAATTCATAGGTTTCATAGTTTTGTTAACCAACTAAACGGGTTTGATCGATAAACAGGGAGAAGTCAATTGTGTTTTTGAGAGATGATGATTATAAAGGCTTGCCATGCTATTTGGTTTTCTTTGTCTAGATGTTGCATGGGTTGTTTGAGTATGGAAACCAAGCCACTTGGAGCAGAAAGAATTAAAAACTTAATATATATATAATATTATTTCATCGACGTCCTACCAACTTGTTAATTATTAATCCTTTTTCGTGTCTGTGTGTATTAGAGAGAGAGAGAGAGAGAGAGATGAATTTTCTTGTATTCCCTCCCCCCAACAAAAAAGAAAAAAAAAATACAGACCCCATCTGGCTTAAAGTCTCTCATGTGATGAAATTGTCTGGGCACTCTTCTTGTATAATTTGAGCTACATTTTGTTGGTTTGCTCTTGTGATTTTAGTGGTATGCTTTATTCTTATTGGTTTATCATCTAATCAATACTGAATAACTTTGATTTTTTGGCATAAACAGATTCATGTGAGGATATGGTGATTGAGGACTGTTACATAAGCGTGGGGGATGATGGGATTGCAATAAAAAGTGGCTGGGATCAGTATGGAATTTCTTACGGACGGCCATCGAAGAATATACTCATTAGAAATCTTGTTGTCCGCTCTATGGTCAGGTGAATATTATGCTTCTAGCAGGCTTTAATTGCATGTATATTGCCATCTTGTGAGTAAAAAATACTACTTTCTCATTGTATCCTGGTCCTGGCATCATGTTATGTATCTTTAATCATTAAAATAGAGGGGAGCCATTCAGCTCCAGTGCAGGGTATGTATTTACCCACACACACTGGAGTGCAGAGGGCAACAGGTAATGCAGATAGCACTCCCTGTAAAATTCCTTGATACCTCTGTCCAGGCATTCTAAGCCCTCTAGCTCCAATTACTTTTTGCATTTATGAATATGGTCTTCAATTTGGACTGAAATGCTAACCCAAGAAATACTGAATAATAACAAATAATAAAAGAAACAACAAAAAAGAAGAGGTGAAGAGGGTGAGGAGAATTGCTAGTCTATCAAAGCTTCTGAGTGGGAAGCGAGGAATGGTCAGTTCGTCAGTCTTGAGTAGAACACTGTTAGGCATTCTACCTGTACGGCCCTCGGCCCAGTGCTGGGTGCCATATAGCAGCAACTGCACTAGTAAGGAGAAACTTCATCTTTAGTTGATTGTGAACATGTAGTCAGATATTTTGGACATCTATTAGTTCACTAATGTCCTAATACTGTCAGAGAATAGAGTTACTATTCATTTACTCCCTTGTCTGTATATGTCTTTGTTGTGTCTATCTGGTAGTAACTCAAAGTTAACCTTGGCTGAAATGCAACAGTGCTGGCGTATCAATAGGCAGTGAGATGTCTGGTGGGGTTTCAAATGTCACGGTAGAGAACCTGCTTGTGTGGAGCTCAAGGCGTGCTGTTCGCATCAAGACCGCCCCTGGAAGAGGCGGATATGTGCGTCACATAACCTATCGGAATCTGACATTCGACAATGTCCGAGTTGGAATTGTTATCAAGACAGACTACAACGAGCACCCCGATGAGGGCTATGATCCAAAGGCTCTTCCAGTGCTCAAGGACATAAGCTTCACAAGCGTCCATGGACAGGGAGTTCGTGTGCCTGTTCGTATCCATGGGAGTGAAGAGATTCCAGTGAGAAATGTGACTTTTCGGGATATGTCAGTAGGTCTAACATACAAAAAGAAGCACATTTTTCAATGTGCCTTCGTTCAAGGTCGCGTAATAGGGACCATCTTCCCTGCCCCTTGTGAGAATCTTGACCGGTATGATGAGCAAGGGAAGTTGGTGAAGCACTCGGCATCCCAGAACATGACAGACATAGATTATGATTTTTGACAAGGTAAGAGGTTCTCCATATCAATGGCTCATATTTTTGGAGGTCAATAACTTCAATGTCTTTATGAAGCATCTTGGGAGGATGAAGATCGATGGAGCAGTTTATGTTGTTTTTACGTTCGTTTTTTTGTGTTTTTTCCTCACTCCCGGTTTTTTGTGTTTTTTCCTCACTCCCATCTTATAGCTTTTTTATTACATGGAGTTGTATATACCAAAAAATTTCAGTTCATGAAGAAAAAAAAAAGGGCATAGTTTGATGTTGTACACTAATCTACTCTACTCACAATTACAAAAGCTTGTGTTTTGTGCATAAAGACCTCCAATCACTGCACATTCAGAAAGATCAAGAGATCACTCAACTCAACCATTATAAGTTATGTTCCAGAACATGCACTCACTTCGATTGACCAATTCCAAGTCATGGTTGCTTATGTTCGGACAACTTTCAAAGCTCCTTTCTTTGGTTGCTCATGCAACCCATCTCTTGTAAATTTCAAAACTATCACAGTTGGGACGGTAATGCATATGGGAAACACAATCAATCTTGTGATGCCACCGGGTATATGTGAATCATTTGAGGAAGGGAGTTGTGATGCCGCCATTTATTTGTTTGGTGCGCCTTCGGAAACACAAACAAATATCACACTTGACTTGATGTCATAGAACTACATTTTCAAGTAAATTAAACTGAAACAACAAATCAAACAATACTTACCTTTTATCGAAAATATTAACAGACAATCGATGCATCCGGTTAAAACGTTGCTACCACACTCAGTGTGGAGACAGTTTCTTTCAAACCATAAACCATAAACTACTCAGGATTCCCTTCATCCTAGTTCCAGCCATTCTTTGTTAAGAAGTAAGAAGATTTGGTGCTTTCATATATTGTACAAGTTAATTTCCTTTTTGTCTGATAATGAAGAACATGAAAATCTGATGTACAAGAGCTTCTGCAACCTCGCTTAATCTTTGTATTAATCAAACGCACATGACTGGACAATATATAATATTACTAATTAATCTACTTTGCTTGTGTTTTATTGTATTTTATATATAAAATATGCAACACTTGGTTTGATTGGTCATCTTGATTCAAAGAACATGCACTCCCTTTCATTGACCAATTCCAAGTTTCTTAGCACAAGATAATGAGAATAATGGTGGAAAAGAAACGGTAAAGTTTGAATGTGGTCATGCAAAAATGTTGGATATATTAATGTAAAACTTGTGCATGAAGTTGCTGGGAAATTCTTTTATTTTTAATTGATAGGGACATGATGGGTTGAGTTGCCTCAATCATGCTATTGGGATTATATTATGTACATAGAATTAACAGAGGGAAAGCAGGTACCAACAAACCTAAAAACTTGGTTTACTTAAGCAAGTTTTAGACTTAATACTGGTTACTAATTTGACACATCACTCATTTCTAAGAAAAAGGCTCAAACAACCATAAATTCTCGACAATGTGCTCGTTACGGACAGTCGTCCACACTCGTGGTTGATTCTCAACCATCCATACTTTTGAGAAAGACTGTATCTTACAACTTTCAATTTTAATACTAAGTAGGTGAGTTTTGTTTTAAGGCGTTGATGAATGTGAGACCCATTATAAGGCTTCATATATGACTTACAATCATCCACACAAGCCTTATTTTCCCTCTCCTAACTAATAAGAAATGTCACCCAACTCTTGCCGACATAAGTTAATGCATGGAGATGCCCATAAGTTAATGCATGGAAAACTTGGTGGCTTTTGATAGTCCTATTATTTCTTTCCATCTTTTATGAGGAGTTTCAATTATTCTCACTCGTATATATACGTATGAGTAATGTATTTTATATTATTCGATTTTATAAATATAAATTACACATTCATGCAAAAATCAAACTTATCAATGATTGAGTTGAGCCAAAGGTTATGAAACATGAGTTTGAAATAGGCGGATTTTTATGAAAAACAGTAATCGCATTCTCTAAAGGCTCGATCGCTATGATCTGTCCAACAGTGACAAGTGAGAAGGTCCAAAGACCACACACGATCTAATTAATTTTTAAGACTCAATTTAAAGCACATCTTAATTTTAAACAATTTTGCATCCAATTGCATGTGAAATGTGAGCTATAGGACTGCACCTCCCCTGATTAAGATATGACCGACCATCAGTCCAAGTCTAAGTTATGGTTCGTATTTTTAGGTCTCCTTTTTCCCCTTGACCTAGTCCTCCTTAGTCTATAATTGGGCACTAGATTGAACCTCTAGGCTCTAGCCCATTTGTATTCCCTCACAAATTAACAATATACTCGTCCTCAACACCAAGGTCTAAAATATCGATAGTTTAAAAATACGGAAATTTTGATGGAAATATCGATATATTAAATTGAATAAAAACCACGATAATTGTAATAAAAACTTGGAATTTTTTATTGAAACTTTTGAGGATGTTTATTTAGTCGATTATCCATTACTTTATTACAAAAAATTGGAAGGAAATGCATTGCATGATGGGCTTAACATATTTAAGTTGATTATATAGCGAGCTGACAAATATTTCGAATGTAGAAAATATATAGTAATTAATAAAAGAAGATTAAACACACCATAATCATTTATTGAATGGATAGTCATTCAAATCATTTCATGAATATTTCACCTCCAAACTACTAAATGTTAAATCCAAAATGTTGTTTTGGACGTAAATACTCTCTCTAATATACACAAAATGAAAAACCAAAAAAACAAAATATTATTGATGGCGTAATAAGTTAAAGAAGGCCCACAGCAGCAGCGGCACTTCATTCATATCAGATAGATAGGTAGACATTGATTGACATATACATTGAAAAATATCAGCTAGTAGTATGGTAATTTTCGCAAATTATAAGCCTCTGTTCGGACGAAGAAATTGAAAATTACATAGAATTCTAAAATGACAATTTAAATTTCCTTCATTTTAATTTTTGGCAATTGAAAATTTTGATGTTTGGATTTATATATGTCGAATTTTGTAAATAGCACTATGAAAATTGTAAAATGAAGCCTATTATTTTGGTGGAAATTAAACTCAAACATTTGATGTCCTAATTTCCACAATTTTTCCCCCGTGTTATTTTATAAATTAAGTTGACAAACAATGAAATTGTCAATTTCTCATATTAAATTCCCAATTTTTAACTAAATTCCGAATTATTTTTCCAAATCCGGAGGATAAGGGCGAAGCACAAGAGTAGACACAAAGATCACGTGGAGGAAATAGAGTTTTGAGTGCCCAAAAAGAGATAGAAGTGTCGGTCGCTGCCCAGCCCAAAAGTAGTTAAATAAAATATCCAAGGGGTGAGAAGCCCAGGGCTCAAACGTCGCCATCACGAGGAAAATGTTCTCCCACCACCGTCCAGTCACACTGGGCCACGTGGGCCAGCACGCGGTGTGTGATGCATGTGCGCCCCACCCATCGCTCTCCGCGTTTCCCACACGGGTTTGACAACTGTTGCTTCATCTTTGCAGTTGTTTTGTTTGTCCGACGATGGAATTATCCTAAAATCAAATTTATTATATTATATTATATTATATTATCAGTCTCGATTTCTTGGACCACAGGGGTCCAAGAGATTTGTGGTCACTCATCATTGGATGTAAATTCAACGGTTCACTCACTCTTACACTCCTTTTAAGAAACTTTTTTGAACCATTGGATTAATATCCAACAGTAGGTGACCACAATTTCTTGGACTCCTGTGGTCCGAGAGATCAGGACTGATTATATTAGATTAAAAATAAAGGAGAATCGAAGCTTTGCTTGGTCTAGCAAACGTTGTATGAAAGAAGTATCGAAATAATTAAGAAAGGTATATAGAATCATCTCTGTCTTTCAACTCAGTCGGAGAACAAATTTTGTAGTCCATCAAATGTTTTTTTTCTTAAATATTCGTATCTGTCTAATTCAATTTCTAATCATGCTGTCACGATAAACCACATAAGCATATCCTTATGTAAGTTGTTGAATTTCTCTCATATATTTCTCAAACGGGGTTTATACTTTATATGCATGCAATAATTTAATATATTCGCAAGACACAAAGTGTAGACACTTTTACCAAAAGCACATTGAAATGCTTCTTTGAAAAGCACAAGCACAAGCACAACCTTAAAAAGCATTCTTGAAAAGAATTTTACATATACTTGTTTTATTTACTCCATAACAAATTCTCATGCCGGTCCACAAACCGATACCTTATTACTTTGATACGATATGTTTTAAACGGTAGACCGAATAGAGGCCAAGAGGAAAGAGGAAAGTGGCAGGAACATATATATGTATGTGACTCATAAATACTTTATAAAATTTATGAATTAACAACTACCTTTGTGTTTAATAAAATTCCTTTTTGTTTCCATTAAAAAGAGTGTCAAGTTGGAATCTTTCTTCCTAAAATAATAATGATAAGACGTTACCAATGCGCTTGCATTATTTAAACATTACACTTCATGCGCATATGACTTTTTTCCACATTTATCTAAGAATTGGGGACATCTCATGGTTCGAGTAACCTCCAGACTTTCTAGTTGATGTTTTATTTGAGGATTGTAACAAGTAGTTTTTACGGGTATGATCCTAGGGGGACGGGGGGTACTCTACCTGTGGTTAGGTTCCCGCTCCTGATTGCAGTTGAGCGGGTAAGGCTACTCAGTTAGTCCGACGACCGAGCCCGTATGTGTAGAGAAACTCGCCTAATCCCCGACGACATTGCCCGGTTTTTTGTACTAGTTACGTCTTATCCTATCAATAAAATCCTATCGCTATTCTCTCAAAAAAATTAAATTTATCGTATTTATTTTTAACGCTCTATTGAATTAGTTTGCATGTATTCTTTTGGCAAATTAAAATAATATTAGAGGAATAGCATTGTCCACGTGCCAATTTTTAGTTGGTCGGGGAACGTGGGTTCAACTCGAACGTATACGACATAATAGGTCCTAGTAATTACCTTCTTTTAACTACTTAAGCTACAAATTTTTAAAATATAATTTATGTATTTATAAAAAAAAAAATTAAAAAACCAAAAATTAAAAGGAGCGTGTGGAGCCCGCGTCGGTCCTATTGCGTACCTGCGGGATGGCACATATGATAAAAGGACCAATCACGCACCTGACACCGTTAACAGTCCTAAAATAAAACAGTGGGAAAGTGGAGGGCCTGAATGTTTTTATACCTTACAAAATTACCAGAATACCCATCCGTGATTTAGATAAAAGTTTTGGCCCCCTTGGCCAAGTGGGGATGGTAGGACCATGGCTGTGTTGACTACGGACTATTTGAGCAGCTGTATCACATGAGAAACTATATATTATTATTATTATTATTTAATTATAATGTAACACGCACGTCGGTCTCACTTATATATTTCTTTTTCTTTTTTAAGATTTTAATTGAATTGTCCGACATATCAGTTGCATAACACATGTCATGCATACATAACAGGAGTTCAAATTGTCTACTTCTCTCATATACTATTTTTGTTCAATAATACAACTAAAATATTTTTCTACAACATCACTTTATAGCTTGCCGTCATTTAATCTCATTCACATCCTCATCTCCCATACACACATAAAGTGTTCCGAATTTTTTTTTTTTGGTCGAAATGCAAATTCATTGAAAACCCACAAAAGGGCAAGGAACACAACAAAAGGGCCAAGTAGGAGCACCCGCAAAGGACTAACGCAACAGCACCCAAACAGGACCAGATCTAACTAAAACCCCGGTATAGGCATAGCATGAAGATCATGATCCCGTCCGAAAGAAAATTAAACAGGCATAAAGCCAGCAGTAAAACAAAATCCACACCTAACATGTGGTAGTAACACCAAATTGAAACAATAAAAATTACAGATAATACAGACCCACAACACAGATCTAACCCAAAATCCAGTAACTCTCAGAGCAGTCCAAAGGCACAAGAGTAGTAACCAAGTAACAGGAAGGAGGTGGTGCAGGCACCAGAGTCGGAACGTTGTCGCGGCTCGACACACCTTCCGAGGGGTACGCGAAAGCTCGCGGTTTGGGTTGACCGTAGTCTCCAAGTGATGAAGTCGGTGAGAAAGGGAAGTGGGGGGATCTGGGTTTTGACCAGCAACAACCCAAGAAATCGCATCTTCACCGGAATCGTAGACACCGACGCACCAAGGGGAAACCAGCAACCGAAGAGACGACGGCCACAGGACAGCTCTGAGGAGGATGGAACGGTGGATATATGAGGGATCTAAATAGATAAGAGGCATGAAGCCTACGATACAAGCAGGGTATGCTCGAACGACGTCACCCGCTCTCATCCAAGGAGAGAGCGAAGGGACCAGCAAAATGGGGACACCAGATGCTAAGAGAAGAACTCGGTAGACCAGCAAAACACAACAGGGGGGTGAGGGGGGAGGGGAAAGACCCGAAACTGCAAATAGCACTAAAATCAACACCGAAACTGCAAACAAAAACACGAAATAAAGCAGCAACCAAAGTCGGCGATCTGCAAAGTAACCAGAGGCAGCAAAGTGGTCCCAAAGCAACTCAAAAATTGACAACTCCGGATCTGCAAAAACGAAAACCGAAAAACCAAAAGAGCCAGTCACACAATCCCAGCCCAAAACTGCGAGGAAGGGAAGGAGCAAAAGGAAAGGAGGGACAAGGAGGAAGGGCGGGTGAGAAGCAGAGGGGACGGGTATAAGGGAGGGAGGAGAGGGGAGAAAGATGGGGAGAAGAAGAGAGGAAAGGAAAAGGGAAGAGCTGGGAAAGGAGTAGGGGAGGGGATGAGGGGACGATGGTAGAGGAGAAGGGATCGGGGGAGGAGGGGGAGCCAGCCACCAACCCCCAAAGGGGGCGGCGGCTGCTGTAGGTTCCTAGGGTTTTTCTCTCTTCAAACTAGAGAGAGAGAGAGAGAGAGTCATGCATGGTTGTTAATTTCATTATTACTCAAAGATAGAACAAAAAAATTCATGACTTCTGGGTAGAATACCAAATGGGTCTTAAAGTCTTCAACCATTAAAATGGAGGAGGATTAATTATGAAACTAATTAAAGGATTATTCTCAAACGGGGAATGGGTCGTTTGGTCGTTTTGCATCAAAATTGGCTTAAGCCCAAAATACAAAATGGGCTTTTGAAATTGGTTTATGGGTTCTCAGTTTGCCAAGAAATTTACTTACCAGTTCTTGGGTCAAGACTCTTGAACTATTAGACACGTTTTGAGAGAGGCATAGATACCTAGTCCCATATATATACAAAACGATAGTCTAAACTACAGGAGAGAGAGAGTTTCTCACACATACACAACCAAGATGTTAAGGGATTCGAACTTAGGGGGCTTCTCCAATGCGAACTCTAAGATGCGAACTCGTTGCGAACTTTTGTTTTTAACCGTTGGAAAAAGAGCGAAAAGAAAGAAAATAAAGCCACACAAGCCATCCAACGGTTAAAAACAAAAGTTCGTAACGAGTTCGCATCTTAGAGTTCGCATTGGAGAAGCCCCCTAAGTTCGAATCCCTTAACATCTTGGTTGTGTATGTGTGAGAAACTCTCTCTCTCCTGTAGTTTAGACTATCGTTTTGTATATATATGGGACTAGGTATCTATGCCTCTCTCAAAACGTGTCTAATAGTTCAAGAGTCTTGACCCAAGAACTGGTAAGTAAATTTCTTGGCAAACTGAGAACCCATAAACCAATTTCAAAAGCCCATTTTGTATTTTGGGCTTAAGCCAATTTTGATGCAAAACGACCAAACGACCCATTCCCCGTTTGAGAATAATCCTTTAATTAGTTTCATAATTAATCCTCCTCCATTTTAATGGTTGAAGACTTTAAGACCCATTTGGTATTCTACCCAGAAGTCATGAATTTTTTTGTTCTATCTTTGAGTAATAATGAAATTAACAACCATGCATGACTCTCTCTCTCTCTCTCTCTAGTTTGAAGAGAGAAAAACCCTAGGAACCTACAGCAGCCGCCGCCCCCTTTAGGGGTTGGTGGCTGGCTCCCCCTCCTCCCCCGATCCCTTCTCCTCTACCATCGTCCCCTCATCCCCTCCCCTACTCCTTTCCCAGCTCTTCCCTTTTCCTTTCCTCTCTTCTTCTCCCCATCTTTCTCCCCTCTCCTCCCTCCCTTATACCCGTCCCCTCTGCTTCTCACCCGCCCTTCCTCCTTGTCCCTCCTTTCCTTTTGCTCCTTCCCTTCCTCGCAGTTTTGGGCTGGGATTGTGTGACTGACTCTTTGTAATGAAGTGTTCCGAATTTGAATCTCACATATTATACATGCTTCATCTCAACATATTAATTACGTACATTTTTTGAATATAACAGTTTAAACACTCACTGCAAAAGACCTGTTAGTATCGTGGTTCGAGTCATAGCATTTGTGATGTGTGTTAAGTACATTATTAGTGCTTAGAGCATCTCCAATGATTGGGATAAATGCAATTTTATTGCATGAAATTGAACTAAAATAGTCAAATCTCTCTTGCAATTGTGTGATTTAGTTAATTGCAATATAAAATGTTATATAATAAACTCTCTATGACAATTGCAATAGACTAATCATGTGACTCACATACCAATTAAAAATAGAAAAAAATACGGCAATTAATGCATTATGCTGCTAATGCATTGCAATAACCATGAGACCTACAACTCAATTGAATTGCATTATACATTTCTTTGCCTATATTTTTGAAGAAGAAAAAAAATCAAATATATACATTTGGTATGAAATTTTGTTTTTCTTCAGATAATATTCAAAATTGATATATATATACTTTTTGAGAATATTTCAATGATACAATTTTAAGAAGATATAATTACTGATCGGAAACTATTGAATTATACCATTGCAAGTACAAATGCAATTAAATTCAAGATATGTCAAAATAGCTCAATCAATTGAACTATTGCATTGAACTATTGAACAACCATTATAATTGCTCTTAAAACGATAATTTGGGTTTGATTTTATCCATTTCAAACACATCTTAATTTGTTTTTCAGTCTCTTTCGATCGGTATCAACCTTTTAAGTTATTCAAAAAACAAATAAGAAAAAGGAAAATAGGCAGATATTATATATTATTATTATAAATAAATAAATAAAGGACAAAAGAATGACGTGCACGCGAAACAACATGGGGCTAAGAAAAATAAACATGAACATTATGGTGGGGAAGAAAATAATATAATAAAATAGGCGGGAGGCGATACTGTAAATAAGTTGAAAAGGCAGGGTAATGTTGAAGTTGGCAGATGGGAACGCAAACTTGGACGTTACCAAGCGATGCAAAGAACACGTGTTTGAAAATCTGAAACCGACTGGTGGTAGGGCCCACCGGGACCAAAAAAAAAAATTTTAAAAATCACGTAGACATTGGAAGGTGAGAGGAACCCGCCTTTTAAAAACACCCATATATTCCTCGTGCTTTAACTCAAACCCCAATAATAATTAACAACTAATATTTTATTAAATTAATAAGCAGAGATAAACCTCTTGCTCTCTCTCTCTCTCAGAGGAAGATGTAGATAAAGCCATAAAGGGTAGAGAGAGAGGAGAGAGGGCCTCAAGTCTTCTCTCAGTACATGAAGAAAAGGGTATAAAGAGAGCTTGTTTCAGCGCCAAGATTGATACTGCCATATTTGTCTGTCTTTATTTTTATATTTTTGCGTTTAGAAAAGGGAGAAAAAAAATTGGATTTTGAGTTGTGGGTTGTGTGATTGTGAATTGGGTCGGCGAGAATGTCGAGTTCATCGGAGACTATGGAGGTTTCAGGGCAAAGAGGGTTGAGGATGGCGGAGAAGCCATCGAGCTTCACTCAGACTTGTAGCATGCTCTGCCAGTACCTCAAAGAGAAGGGCAGCTTTGGAGATCTGAGCCTTGACATGGCATGCAACATGCAACAATCCAACGGTAAGCACTTATTTTAGCTAGTCTTGATTCATGGGAGCTTATGCATCTGTGTTTGTTTGGTTGCTGAGAAAAGCAGAGGAAGAAAATGAATTTCATTTTTTAATCTTATCTCATGCGTGCATATATATGTTTATTCATTTATTTTTCATATGATGGAAGTTGAATTTTGATTTCGATCTTCATATCGATGTTTTTATTTCCCTTTTTTCTTTCTTTGTTAATTTAATTTTGTAAAGTTCTTTCTTATTTTTGTTGTTGAATTGGTTTTTGTTTTTGGAGATCCACGAAAATCTCGATTGAAATTGATTGATTCCGTTTAAATGGTTCGAGGATAGAAGAACGTGTCCTTTGTTTCCTCCTCAGAATAAGCGTTTTTATCTTCACACTTGTTATGTATCTCGGATTGTGTCGGAGACTTCAATTTTGGTTTCTAGTAGCTGCCCACCAAAGGATTTTAGAATTTTTCTTATTTAGTTCCTAAAATAGTATGTGATTCATTGAGCTGATGCTGCTACAGGGACAGGGACACCTGAGATGTTTCATCAGAAAGCCCCACCCGTGAATTTCTTTCCATTTATGGAAAACTCAAGGAACCTGCCAGCAACTCCTAGAGACTTCAAATCCATGGATTTGTTTCCTCAACAAGCTGGTTTTGGTTCCTCTGTTCCCAGAGAAGACGTTCCCAAGATGGCTGATTCTAGGTATGCCCAGATCTTGTTTCTGTAAATTTAAAGACATTGTTGGGTTCCCATAGCTAATACTTTGTCAGATTTTGGAAAGTGGAAATGGTATTTCTGGAAAATTATAGCAGCAAATGATTTTGTTCAGCTTTTTTCACATGAACAAGTAGGAAGTTATATATGTCTCAGTATGTTATATGTGATGTGTTTCTTTAGCTCATTATGGCTTGTTTATCATGTGTCAGTGTGAAGAAATCTGCCCCAGGAGAGCCTCAAAAGGCACAAATGACCATCTTCTATGGCGGACAAGTAATTGTGATCGACGATTTTCCAGCAGACAAGGCAAAGGAAGTCATGCTCTTAGCAAGCAAGGAAAGTTCCCACGGCCAAGCCACTCAGGCTTCTATTCCGGCCAAGAGTAACAATGTGTTTGCCTCTCATTTGGGCAAGAATCCAATGAATTCCAGCAGTTCAGTTCCTCCAAGTGCTAACATGTTTCCCAAGTTTGGCAATCAAGTCATTCAGGAGGCCCCTAAGCCATCGCCTCAACCCATTGTTTGTGGTAATTTTCTTTTTGTGTGATCCCTGTGTCTCCATATCAAGAAGTGCAAAAAATAACATGCTTCTGATTAATGTTTTCCTTTTCAATTTGCAGATCTACCGATTGCAAGGAAAGCTTCACTTCACCGATTCCTGGAGAAGAGAAAGGATAGGTAGGCATCAGAAACAAATAGAAGAATTGTTTGTCTTCCATCATATCAAAATTACAAATCCATGAATCTCATTAGTGAATTACCAGTTTGTTTTATCATATTGAGATTGTTTCTCTCTACCAGAAGTGTGAAGGATAAATCTTTAGCAGTCAAAATCAATATACCTTTGTTTGCTATAGATTACAGTAATAGATTCCTATGGTCCAACTGATGGATCTTGTTTGCAATTTTTCTATTTACAGGATCAACAACAAAGCACCATACCAAACAAGCAGCCCTGCAGCCGGCCCGGCGAAGCCAGCTGAAGGCAAGTCATGGTTAGGCTTGGCTGCTCAACCAACCCAATGATATGAGCGCCAATATATATATATGCATCCTTTAGGCTTATATTATAGTTCCAAGTCTGCTATCTTTTCACATTTGGCGGGCTAAGCCAAGAATTTCATGTAGCTCTATTTTTGTTAAATTGTAAGGCTTGGCTCAACTGAGCGGATGCCATAGAATATGGTACTAACTGTTGATTGATCTTAGCTGCTGTTGTTGTAATTAAGCTTTGAAGAAAAGGAATTCAATTAATGATAATCTTGAATTTATAATTAAGTCATGTCACCTCTTGTTTTTCTCTCTTGGTGGACTGCAAGTTGCAGCCATCATCTCCAATCCGATAAAAAAGCATGCTTTCCTTTAAGCACGTTCAACAATTATTTATTTTATTATGTGGTCCTCAAAATCCCACCTTTTCTTTTCCTCGGTAGAAATTTATGTGGCCCCTTTTCTTGTTGTGGGTTTGTTGTCCGACCAAATAAAGAACAGCATGTAGCTTGTAAATATGGGAAGTTATTTTTATCTGCATCTTTAACAAATGCAATATCCATAAAAGTTGTTGATGATATAAAAGATGCACTTCGACTTCTTAAAAAAGCATTGACCAACTACCTCCTCAACTAACCACTTATGTCCTATTTGATGGCATTTTCACTAGATTTATGCTCCCCAACCCTCACAAGAACAGAGGAGATCATTTTGATGTGCTGAGAGTAACCTTAAGAATCATTAGTGTTAGAAAAGAACATTAAGATGAAAGACGATAATTTCGCAAACCTCATGACCATTATGATAAAAAGCCTTAGAATAATAATGGGTTTTTGCTCAGCTCATGCACATTGCATACAACTTGCGCACAGCCAGTTTCTGTGACGGCTAAAGCTCCAAAACAAAGAGAGACAGTGAGGCCAAAATATTTTTGGGTATTTCTGATATCTTCTACTGAAAAGCACAGCGGATTCAAACTTGTACACGGAAAAATGGCCTGATTTGCTTTCTTCTTTTTGGGCAGAAGAAAATCTAGCGGTGGCTTCTTTGGCCTCTATCTATTCAACTTTCAAGACAAGTCAATACCAACCAATAGAAACAAAAGGTAGGCAGCATGAATTAATAATGGCAGACACATGCTTTACAAGGCTCATGCACAAGGCACAACTAGTCTATAAATTAGTTTACTAGGAAATATTAGGTCTATATTAGCCACAAGAAATGTTATAACTAGTGTTTTATTTATTAACACTAGACCCTAAAATATGAAGAGATCGACGACAATCTATATTAAAACACGTAATTAAGTGACCTTATATATGTTGAAATATGTATAAATAGATCATCTATATTATAACACGTAAATAAATATCGTTTCGTGTATGGGTTATGGCGAGCACTAAGCATCTTTTTACACCAAGCGAAGTTTGTAAACCAATGGTTTCATATGGTCACGTTGTTCACGTCCATTCCTTTGTTCCATTATTAATTTCTTGCAAAGTGCATGAGTGGATGTGGAATGGAGTGGAGAGATGTATCTTAGGTATTGCCAAATTTAATTAATTGGGCATCACATGCTATGTTGAAAGGTGGTGGGCAGGTGGGGTCGGCTCTCTTTTGACCCTTTCTTTTCTTTTAAAAACAAAAATTATGGTGATTGATTCTCTGAAATGCATATGTTTCACGCGTTTGTTTTGTTTTACCCATTTTGCCACTTGGCATTTCTATATGGGTGCCTTTAGCAACTGGGTTCACTCCTTTGCTCATGCTTTATGGGGCACCCATTTCTCAGCCCAACTTTGGCCCTAAAAAACCCACAATGAAAACCATGTGCCTAGTTCAGGGATATAAAGCATGATTTTATTTTTAGTTTATAAATTGGGGATGGTTCGAACTTGTAATCTCTTTTCATATTAGGATTTAAAATATTATTATTTTAATAAGGAGCCGATCCTACTAATGTAGTGGTAAGGAGTTTTGTCTCCACCCAGCTAATCCTAAGTTCGAGACCTGGCATTGTAAAATGTGTGTGAGTTTGCATCCCCCTCCCCTCCCTTACCAACTTATGGCGTATATATTTGTAATTTGCACTGCATAACTAAACTCTCATTGCTCATATATTGGCTTTGCTTATGGGCTCAAGTGAGATGCTCTAAATTATAATGGTATGAAATGGATTTCAAAGAGTGAGTTGGCTGTGGAACGATTGGTTTTGCTTAGTTTCAAACCCTGATCTGATATATGGTGCTGAAATTTAAAAAAATAGGCCATGGCCATTGGGCCATTGCAAAAGCAACAAAACAAAACTTCACTGATGAGGGCTTTCTTTGTCGTCCATTCTATGAACCCAAAGCATTGGCCCAATAGAACTCAGATCATGGAGTGTTGAATTCTAAAAAGAAAATTTTAAAACTTTCAATATAAAAAAGAAAATTTTAAAACTTTCAATATAACATGGATTCATTCTTTCTTTCTTTCTTTTTTAGTATAAAGCAACTCTTTATAAATAGAGGATTTCTCACACATACACATAATTATGATACCATAATTTATTTCTTTATTTTTAGAGTAAATAAATCATAACATGTTCCGATTTTAAATAAATCATCAGTCCCAAATACGGATTGTCAATTTATAAGTTTGTATTAGGATATGATGCTTGATAAATAAAAGTAAAAATTAACAACAACAACAACAACAACAACAACAACAAAACACTTCCAGTTAGGAGTGTATAAATAAGTTCAAAATCAATGATTTTTTATCAATCTAATTTGAGATTTCACAATTCAATCCAATGTGTTCGGATGTCAAGATCCAATCCTATCTAATGTACATTGGATTGGATTGGATTGGATGATCAGTTTTTTTGAAAATACGATAATTGCAAATAAAATAGTATAGAATTCAATCAAATAGAAAATACCATTAAGTATGTTATAAATAGACATAAATAAATGTTAGAAAACAACACTACAACATGAAGTTTGACATTTAGAGTTTAAGTTACATCCATTCCTTAAAAAAAAGGCTAAAATTTGTAGGGGCTTTTTTCTTCCGGCAGCAAGTGGGCTGGGCTGCTGTAAAGAGCAATCTGATGCAAGTGTCCCCTTTGTGTCTGAGTTCGAAGATTAAGCCCCAAAGATGTCTCGAAAGGGTGATGACGCCTTAGGAAACTTTTTGGTTATCTTCACCAATGAAAACAACAACAAATTACAGATAAATTTTCTAGCTTGGCATGAGAGGCTTGTGGCATGGGAGCAAAGCAATCATGAGTTTAGCATTAAAGAGAGAGAGAAAGCTATGAGTTCCTATGAGTAACAGGGGTTCTAAGGAAAGAGGAAAGGTATTTTGGAAGGATTTGTTGAAGAAATAGAGAAAGAGGAAGGAAGGTGGGTGTCTTGAGCAATTTCCGGCAGCTCGACGAGAGCTCTGTCAAACTTTGGAACAGTCTAACAGGAGCGAAAATAGGTTTTTGGGAGCTCTAAGGCTTTTCCTGTAGCTACTTTAATGGTGAACACCATTTTTGGTTATCACCTCACCTTCTTTCCTTCTCTCTTCTATGGCCAAACCTGGTAGGAGAAAGAAATTGGTAAGGGCGCTGGTATGAAGGGTGTTTTGCTCAACTATCCTTTGGTTTTTTGGATGGCTTGTGTTGGGATTTGTCTTTGGCCATGTGCTGGAGGTTCCCAGTAGCCCACTCACATGGGTAGCTTTGGTTTTGTCGCTGTTTTTGGTTTCCAATTAAGTGCTGGAGAGATGGCAGATATTTTCCTTGGTTACATGGGCCTCTCTAAGGTGATGGGTTAGCCCATTAAGGGGATGGGCTAATTTCCTAAAGTGATGGGCTATTTTATTAAGGTGAAGGGCTAATTTTTCTAGAGTATTGGGCTTCCTTTTCTCTCTCTTTTATGCTTACCCACATATTTGGGCTCAAGAAATGGGCTTGAGTTTTGGGCTCCCAAGAAACCCAAAACTTCCATTTCTCGGCTCATCAATGGGCCTCACGAAAGCTTGTTACCATCCATACCACAACTCACTCAGCAAGCCCCGGGCATTCGAGTGGCTTGGGCCCACTTAAGCTTGTAGTGCGATTGGGTGTGAAATAATAATTTCCCGCTTGGCATGACATGTTTCTTGGCATGCTTTTAATTATGACGCTTGATAGGATAATTGGCATGGATTTGCAGAGCTAAATGCATCTTTATAATTTTAATCTCAATTTCTAGCATGACAGATTTTTATTTGGCATGGCATGCAGGGTGTGGCTTGTGCATGGCAGACTTACGTGTATTCCAAATCGGGTCTTTTTCCAATAATATATCGTTTTGGGCTAGGAATTTATTCGGGCCCAACCATGGATTTTTTGGGCCTCAACAAAATCAACACAAAAACTTAGAAATCTATCATTTTTATGCTATATTAATATAAATTTTTTCGAAAGAATATCAATAAAGTTGTGTTAGTGTGTTGGTGTAAGTGAAACATGAAAGGTGGTTTAGGTTTGAACATTAGAGCATCTCCACTGGTGCCCCCCCAGCCCCGGCAATAAGGGGCCTAGCCCTAATTTGTAGTTCCAGCGGGCTTCTACAGCCCTAGAAACTCATGGGTCCGAGCAAATCAGGCCAGCCCAAAGGCAAGAACAATCTGGGCTGTTGCCCGGGTTTGCTGATGTTAGCAATGACGTCAGTAACAGAATTTTTATTTAAAAAATCTAAAAAAATTACTAGATTTTTCAGATTTTTTTATATACTAAATACTTAGTTATATTCTTCACTTCTCACCAAAACTCTATACAAATTCATCTCTTCATATCTCATGTGAATAGTGGTTGCCCTTGGGTTACCTGGCAATGGGTGGAAACACCACAAGTCTTTTCCAAGGGTTTTCGCGTGAATAGTAATAGCCCTTGGCTTGCCTTTGCCCTTTGCCATGGTAAATGGGTGGAGGTGCTCTTAGAAAAGTCAAATATTTGCATCTATTTTTAAAATGTTGGATTGGTTCGGTTTGAATTGGATTTCAAATTTTAAATTCATTAACCAAACCAATCCAATCGATTTTTCATTTTTTGAATCTAATCCAATCCACTAATATTATCAAAATCAATAAAATTAAATTGAATTGGATTGGATTGGATTAGATTGATTGGTTTTGACGAATTAGTTTGGATCCTGTACACCCTTACTTCCAGTGGTTTCGATACAGCTGATAGTTACTCACCCAACTAATTTCAATATTTTTTTTGAAAAAATTGAAGTTAAGAAATTCGAATATAAAAATCAGCAGATATAATAAAGGCGCACACTCGCCCAACTCATTCTCATTTTCTCAATCAATTACCATCTTTTTGCTTTTTCGTTCTCATCTTTCCCTCCTCTTCGAGAGGGTTTTTATTTTTTTTATTTTTCCTTTTTTTTTGGTTTTTCAATTTCGTTTTTTTTCGTCTTCTTCCTCTCTTTTTCCCTGATTTTTTTAAAAAAATTTCATCTTCGTCTTCGTGTGTCCCTGAAACCCTAACCCTAAAATTCCACAGCTGGTTATATAAAATCTCGGATTCTCCTGTGTCTCTTTGTGTCGTGTGAAGAAGAGGATGCAACAGCAGAGGCTCAAACAACAGCAAGCCATGATGCAGCAGTCGCTGTACCAACACCCTGCCATCTTAGCCGCTCCTCAGGTTCTTATTTTCCCCTTCTCTCTCTGTTTGAATAATTTTGTAGTTTAATTCTCGTCTACATGTCTATTTATTTTGTTGGAAATTTTTTATAGGTCAAAATTGAATTCTGATTTTAGTTCAACTGCAAAAAATTGAAATGTTTGACAAAATGTTGGTTTATTTCCTTTGTTAATATTTATTTGCGGGCTCTTTTTGGTTGATCTGCGTATGATTTTCTTTTACGGTGATCCTAAGGATTGAATTTTTGGCAGAAATTTTGTAAGTTTTTGGGGGTTCTGCTGGAATTATCTGAAGTATTCCGCAGCTCATTTATCTTGTTGAAAGTGTTCGTGTTATGTTGTCTTCTTTTTGGGCACTTTTTTATTATTATCCATGGAGGAATCACATTGTTGTACGTATAATATGACAAACTCTACTGTTTGGAAACTTGTAGTTTGTCCTGCTTGTTATTGTTTCCTTGTTTTTATTAATCCATTATTCAACGAGGGCATGTAAAGTTTGCATAATGAACTGAAGGAACAATATCAGTTTTGGTTTGATTACCATTCACCCTTAAGCAAAAACTGTAGTTACTATCACATATAGTGGTTCTATGTGCTTCATCCTATTAAAAAAAAATATTAACGGGGTTGGCTTTTTTATGCGTTGGATATGTATTAAAGCTTATGTTAAGTCTCGGGAGAACTTGAAGATGAAGGGGATTGTTATTATATCATAGGTTTCCATCTTGTAGATTTATGCAATTGAAGACTGTGGTCTTCATTTTTTTTGTTTCAACCATTTTGTTTGCATATGCATCTCGTTAAGTTTTTGTGAGGAGTGCAAATTCATTACTCTAGGTTTTTTTCTTCTTTTTTGCTTCTTTTTTTTTACATTTTTATTTTGCAGATAGAGCCTATCTTGAGTGGAAATCTGCCTCCTGGGTTTGATTCAAGTACATGCCGCAGTGTGTGAGTGTTGTATAGATATTTTCCGTTTTTCCTTTTTTGTTTATTTTATTTTCACATCTAGGTTTCTTTGAACTGACTGAAAATAATTGTTTTCTTGCATGTAAGTTTAGTTCATAAATATGTACTGAGTCCTTGTATGTTTCGACACATCTATCATGTAGGCAGACTACATTTCTCAGTCATGCTATTGAATTGTATGATATAATATTTTAATTCATGGGAAAATGCAGGTATGTTGGAAATATTCACCCACAGGTTACTGAACCCCTTCTTCAAGAAGTTTTCTCCAGTACTGGTCCTCTTGAAGGATGCAAGCTCATAAGAAAAGATAAGGTGGAGTTTATTTTTGCCTATTTTGTTTGCCTTTCATTTGATGGGGAGGTTAGGACAGATGATAGAACATCTTAGTGCCACCAAAGATTCCATCAGTTTGTTGTGTTAAGCCCTTTAGCCCTCACTCGCATTTATTTATATTTTATTTTCGGATAAGCTGTAGCTTCATATGATTAAATTCTGATAAAATTTTTGGTAATCTGTAATAGTGATCTATTAGATGTTCCTTGGTGAACTTTCTTCTTACATGTTAGCTCCATTGTCTTCTCTATGCAGTCATCCTATGGATTTGTTGACTACTTTGATCGTAGGTCAGCTGCTTACGCTATTGTGACTCTCAATGGCAGGCATCTGTAAGTATAAATCTTAACAGAATCATGGTTGGCTCTCTTTTTGGGGAATTCTTTGTCTCAATATGCTTCTTATTCAGGTTTGGGCAGCCGATCAAAGTTAATTGGGCATATGCAAGTAGTCAGAGGGAGGATACATCAGGTTTGTATATGCATCAGTTTTCAGGGAGTGATGTGTTACTTTCAAATCTTTAATTTCTTATGCTATGTTATTTTGGCATGCAGGTCACTTTAATATTTTCGTTGGTGATCTTAGCCCTGAGGTTACCGATGCTACACTGTTTGCGTGTTTTTCTGTTTATTCAAGTTGTTCGTAAGCTCCATTTCCTTGCTTTTTATCTCCAACAAATCTTGTTTTCCGTTATTCTCTTGATGTCTTTTGGTTTATTGGGATTTTTTTAAAACAGACTCACCTGTTTTAACTTTAATATAATTTGACCTGATTTCTATCACAGAGATGCTAGGGTTATGTGGGATCAGAAAACTGGGCGTTCAAGGGGTTTTGGGTTTGTTTCTTTCAGAAGTCAGCAGGTACTTGAAGAATTCCTTTTTATCATTTTCTTTTTATTTTCCTTCTTGCTGGTTGGGGTCATTACATGATTGTCATTTGTTTGTTTTTCGGTTCAGGATGCCCAAAGTGCGATAAATGACTTAAATGGTATGACAGTGTCCATTGTTTATTTCCTTATACGCGTTGCTTTGATTTTTGTTAATTTAGGAGCAGTGCTGGATCTCTTGTAGCTGTTGGTTGGTTAACTCTCTAACTGTTAAGTTGATATCTCAGGAAAATGGCTTGGAAGTAGACAAATTCGGTGTAATTGGGCCACAAAAGGTGCTACTTCCAATGATGACAAGCAGAGTTCTGATTCTAAAAGTGTTGTAGAGCTGACAAATGGAACATCGGGTGAGCTACCCCATTATTGATGAAACAAGTTTTTTTATAGTTGTCTATGTAGTTGGTGGAAGTAAAATTGTCTCTGTCAAGTTGTCAACCGTTTTTTTTTCTTCATTGTTTGTATAATTTATTTGGATGGTTGGTGTAGCTCTTGTGATTGTTGTTGAATTGTTGTTAGAAATCTATGGATGATGATGCTTGATATATGATCCTCACTGTCCTCTCTTTTTGCCATATTTGTATTCTCCTCATGTTGAGCTTACAATTTTTGTGCTTTTCCCTTGCAGAAGATGGTCAGGAGAAGCCTAATGAAGATGCTCCAGAGAACAATCCTCAGTATACTACAGTTTATGTGGGCAATCTGGCTCCAGAGGCAAGGATTTGTTTTTTTTAAAACTCATACGTTAAAATGTTTGGTCATTTGTCAATCTTACTGTGTAGCTGGTTCAGTGTTGAAACTGGTGAACAAACCAATTCTATAACATCATAGGTTAATTGGGTGTAGTGATAAGATCTGTGGGCAATCAGCTCTGGTGAGCCTGGAACTCCTAAGTGGGCATAACAAATAATTGTATAAAATTTGTCAAATTTGCACAAGAAACGAAGAAAAATGTTTTGAATCTTATTTACTATTAATCTGCAGGTTACTTCAGTTGACCTTCATCGTCATTTCCATTCCCTTGGTGCTGGAACTATTGAAGATGTCCGTGTGCAACGAGATAAAGGTTTTGGGTTTGTGAGATACAGTACACATTCTGAAGCCGCTGTAGCTATCCAGTTGGGGAATGCTAGGTTTCTCTGTGGAAAACCAATTAAGGTATGCTATTGGTGAAGATTACAATTTAGTATAATTAACAACAATTGACTAAAAGGAGAAGCCTGTTGAAAAACCAATATATACACACAAATATGTTTGTGACATTTATATTTTCTAAAGATGTTGTCAAATGATAATTGGCTTGATCATCCTATATTTTTCTTTTTTGGTTACAGTGTTCATGGGGTAGCAAGCCTACTCCACCAGGAACAAGCTCTACCCCCCTTCCACCGCCGGCTGCAGCTCATATGCCAGGTTTCTCGGCCGCTGATCTTGCTGTCTATGAAAGACAAATGGCACTGAGTAAAATGGGTGGTGCACAAGCCCTCATGCTTCCGCAGGGTCAGCATGCTCTGAAGGCAGCTATGGGAATGGGTGCTGGAGCTAGTCAGGCGATATATGACGGCGGCTTCCAGAATGTAGCAACAACCCAGCAACTCATGTACTACCAGTAATGATCAGTTGGAAGACCCCCATTATACCTCAGCACTGAGGAATAAGTACTTGAGAAAACTTGTAGGATATGTAACCGTTTTTCAGTTTCCTTATTTTTATTTTATAGTTTTTCCTTAGTTAGATTGGCGTATCTCTATCACTTATACCTGATCTATGTATGGATACTCTGTTTTTCTTTTTTAACTTCTGGGGGTTTATGATCGGACTAAGATAAAGCATAATCTTATTTTCAGCTTTATGACCTAACGGCCGATTATATTTGAAGCTTGTTTTTCGGTCCCCTCAGGCATTTTCTAGCAATGTATTTTTGTCCATGGGTTGTTAACCATTTCCATCACCAGTAAAAATGGTCCCAATGGACGACAATGTCTTGGTAGTTTCAATAGCTGAGGTTGGTAGGACCACAAGATTTTTAGGATATGGGTGCTCTCTGTAGCTGGACAGTTCATTTTTGGGGGTCACTGTCTAATTTAGGTTAAAGTCTTCAATGGGCCCCCCCTCTGTTCGATTGATGAGAAAGCTTTCTATGCTCTTTTTCAATCCATTCCATTATTATTGTACTAAGCACTATTTTGTAGAATCATTCCATTACTGCACTAAGCACTAAGCAGCACATTCGACAAAAAGATTTGTACCCCATGTCCTCTGTTTAGAGATTACCAGATTTTAATCGTCACAAATTCAACAGAGGCTCTTAATACTTTCTTTGTCGAATCACACCGCAATGATGTTTCGGTCGCCCCCTTAAACACCCTTAGACATAAACTTTAGAGAAATGTTAAGGATAGTCGTCTACACGCCAACTCGAATGGTTTAGAAATACGTAAACAAGAGGACATCTAAATTGACTTAAGATTAAAGTTCAAACTCCACAACCCGCTGCAAATTACTAGAATGAGATTATTATCTTATGTTATTCTGGGCTAGTATCTAATTTAATTGGCATAAATCTTACATGAAACACTAAATCAGAAGCCGACCCTCCTTTCCAAATTTAACTGAAATCCAAGTATAGAATTGTTCTTTATTCTTCAAAAATGTTCCTGTTGTCATCACAGAATACAAAGGTCGATCGATTACAACTTAGGCAAAATTTTCCTTTTTTTTTCTTCTTACTTTTTTGGTTTATAGGTAAACAAAAAGCTGATAATTCTCATATATATGTATTTAGTGTAAGGCCGCCTATGTACTGACTGTTAAATCACAAGAATCCCAGTTGAGAAGATTTGATCTCTTGAACAAGATGACCCTGAAACTTCCACAGATCTTAAAGCTTCTGATCTGCACTGTTCTTTGCGCTCATCCATCATTATCTGCGTTGCTCTGCATTCTGTGCTACAAAACGCACTCTCTCCTCTGTAAACCACACAGAAAACATATATTAATCACAAACCCAACATCAAATTCAACAACATGGGTTGAACCAAGCATTTACAATGAAACATAAACAAGAGAAAGTAATTGTGGTTATACCTGTACATGTATATGTCTTTGCCATGGAGGTTTTTCTTGCACAAATGGCATGAACTGAGAAAATCCGAGGTGGGAAAAACAGAAGCAAGATTGTTATCATTACAAGTCTGCAAATCATCCTCCACATGATGGTGCATGGAACTGGTTTTGCAGTCACCTCCATCATAGTAAACCCTAGTGAAAGACTTGTTGTGTCCACGCTGAGTCACATAAGTATAATTCTCCAAGCTATCTTCCTCAAACTCCTGGCGAACCCTGGTAGAAAACCCATCACAGTTTTGAGCAGAGCTTACAGGAATTGGCTCTGATTGGTTCAGGTTTTGACCACAAACCGCATACTTCGCCAAAATCTCACGTCCATTATGGCTTGACTTTTCCAAGGCAGCAATTATGCCCAACCCAACACCACCAAGATCATAATTCTTCAACCCTCTGGGGCTAGAAGATTGCATCTTGAGGTCCAATGGACTTCTTGGGCTTGTCTTGGCCATGTCGAAGAAAAACCCGGCACGGTTGCCGGAAACTAGCAATTCCGACAGCTTCCCGATCATTGGAAATGGTCTCTTGCCACACTTCAACATAAAAATATTTGGGTTACCAAAATTGATATGAAGCAGAATGAAATTGAAGCGGTTTGGAAATGCTATTTTGCACAAAATGTGTGTTTTAGGTTCTTCAATATATGAAGGAGGAGTGGGTAGGACTTAGCCCATGGTTTGGTTTGGAATTATATGGGTGATGATTGTTTTTCAAACACCCATGAAATCATTGAGTTGCTTTTACCTTTTTCTTTTCTTTTCTTTTCTTTTTTTATAAAAAAAATTATTATAAAACTGATTCCAATAAAGGTCACTTGTCAATAGGCCAATTTTTTTAGAAAATGTCCCTTTCCGATTATTGGGGCCACATGCTTAGGGGTGTGGCCCACCATAAGATTCCTTGGGCATTATCACCGTTGGACTCGTCGCACGTGTCGACGATCCAAGGCTATTGGGCATGGCAATTATTACTAAACCACTAAAGAGTTGTGTGAGCCCACTGAAAACTGAGGGCCCACTTCTGGCAGTGAAAGTGATGCGGGCCTGGTTTCTTGTTTGCATCACTAAATTACTAGAATACCCTTGCATTGTGATATTCCCATCGAAGGACAAAAATACATTTTGTTTTGAGCATTAGCTGTCTTCTATGTTTTATATTCTTAACTTTTAATTGGGCAAGTAAAACGTGTAGCTTTCATTTCATATGTAAATTTCGCGTTTCTTTGAGAAAAAAAATTGGGAGTATTTTTCTCACCATTTTAATTTAAGGTGTAAGTTCATCATAATTCTTCTCACTTGATATGTGTTTATAAGCATAATCATAGTTATACAAATCAAATTAGAAAATTGATCATAGTTATGCCTATGAACACTTGTTAAGTACTAAGAAGGATGATAAGTATACACCTTGAGTTTAAGTGGTGAGCAAAAATATTTTAAAAAAAAATTGTTTAAACATATTAGGAAAATAAAATCTTAAAGAAAAAAATTAATTTATTGTATCACAATTGATTTAAATGGAGAATTAACTTATTAATATGTAGAATTTAAAAGAAATTATCATCATTTCATAGGCTTATTATGTAGTATGTATTTTTATGAAAACATACCGTAATTTTTAGTATTATATATTAATTATGATCTTAGTTATTACCGTCTTCAAGATATTTTAATAAAATAAATTATAATTTTGTCTTTAAATGTGTGCCAAGCTCCTACGGTTGGGATTCTGAAAATAAGTTAAGCTATTATTTTGAAATTTTTAAGATTTTTTATTTTTTGAAAAAAAAATGTATGAGGTGAAATTATTTTATTTATATTTTGGGTAATGAAGTAGGTTTGGGGAACACCAATCGAATTGTACCAGAAGAAAGGGAAAGGCTTACTATTATATTAACTAGGACAATAAACAATACTGGGGGTGCGTAATTGTATTGAATGTGAGGCCCAATATGGGGATTTAACATAGAGACGCTTTTGTCATAAGCAGAGAAAGCTCCAAAAACATCAATAAACCAGATGGGACCAGAAACATGAGTGGCGGTCTGTGATTAGACGGCTCAGGTGGAGCCACGTGGAGCTGAAGTTGTATAGTATTGCCTGTGGCCGGAGTAAAACCGCAGTCGCCAGTCGCAAAATTGACAATGACCTCCTCAAAAAGAATCATTTTTTTACAGGAGAGGGCGTCAAAGATGTTGATAACATTCAATTATTAATTACAATCCAAATCCAAAAATAAAGGCTCAAATGTTCAAATGGTACTTGTGTTTTATCTTATAGGCCAATTTAGTCCCTGTGTTATCAATTTGGCCAATTTGGTTATAGTGTTTGTATCTGTTAGACAATGTAATCCATTCTCTTAAAAATATAATATTTAAAATATTTAAAATTAATTAAAAAAACTGTAATTGATTATAAAATTTTAAATTCAATATGAAAATGGAATATATATTTTTTTTAAATTTCACCTTCCCCAATTTCACACACACACCTCAACCACCTCCCAAACCCAGCCAACCTCACCACCACCACTCCAACCCCAAACCCATAGCCATCCTCACCACCATTCCAACCCCACCTAAACCACAACAACTCTCTCTCTCTCTCTCTCTCTCTCTCTCTCAGTCTCACGTCCATTTACTTACACAAAGCAAAGTGCTTAAAGTGGCATTTTTTCTGCTTCTGATGCCAGCCAATAATGCATCATATAAAAATGGTAAGCCCCCCCCTCCCCACCGCCTTCTCATCATCGAAATCCGGTGAAATACAAGGACATGTTCAAGGACAAAAAATATAAATAAAAGATTAAAACACGTAATAGTCCAAGGACATGTTCGGAAGAATTTTTGGAATGACTTAAAACAATTTTTTTACAACTAAAAGCGCTTCTAATTGCATTTGGCAAAGCAAGTGAAAAGTGTTTATGAGTCGTAAAAGTGTTTTTTGAAGAAGTACCCATGCCATGCTTCTTTAGAAAGCACTTGAATTTTTAACAAAAATTTCAACATTCTTCTAATAAAAGTGCTTATGATAAAAAATGCTTCCTATAGAAACAATCCCAATAGGCCCTAAATTATTCTAATTTGAGAATCGAACTTCCGTGTAAAGGGACATAAACACTCCCCCAACTAAGGTCTGCAACTTCAATTGTTTGTTTTTAATTTTTTGGTGTGAGATGCAAGATGTTGACCGCCACCAATTTATATTTTAGTTTTACTTTCACCTTAATGTTTGAAAGCGATCTAAACGTTGTCTTTGTATGGACTTTGTAGCTACTCTTTTCTTGTATAGACAAAATTGATCAACATCATCACCTCTCTTAATTGACCTCAAGTGTATGGATCACATCAAAGCCGGGGCAAGTAACTTGAATCAAGACCCATTTTGATGAATGGGTCTGTGAGAGTATTGGGCCGGGCTGATAGGCCCCAATACTTGTAAGACCGTGCTGATAGTCTATGTTTTTCCTAAATAATGATTTCCAATTTATGCTAGAAACAGTCTAATATTATAATTACATGCTCCAAAAACTAACAAATTCGAGACGAAATTGATGTACGGGTTAACGTGAAGGACGATCCATGGACGTTTTGCGATAAAATAAAAAACCATATTGCTTAATATAAAATAAAGTGATTAAGAATTTTATAATGTAGACCTTTGTATATTGGTGTTCACATCACAAAGGGTTCCTTTTATTATTTAATTTAACGTTCACATGTATTCTGGCCTTGTACCTCGTACTAGTGTTCGAGTTCTATAAAGGCTTCATATAGCTTTTTCATATACAAGATTTTAACTTTGTTGGTAGCTCTCGATTGTTGGAACCAACATGGACTGTTTGATGGACACCATTTAATTGCAGTTTCCTTAAAAGAATTTATGTTCATTCATGTATCTTTCTGATTGTGATGAAGATGAGTAATACAACGAAATAAACACATAACTCTGAGTTTTGATATATAATCACACTTGGTATACATTTTGGATAACTTATCTGGTTTTGATAATCATTCCTAGTATAGATTTTGGATAACTTATCCGGTTTTGATAAACAATCACACTTGGTATAGAATTTGGATAACTATAACTATATCGGATTGATGATATCTGCTCTGCTCGGTTTGAACTTCAGAAAAGTTATTCATTTTGGATAAAATTTTAAGTAACACAAACTTTATGATTATCCAAATTTGTTAAACCAGTCATTAATTCAATTCAATCCTTCTGATCAGAATAAAAGTTTGATTAGGATACTTGTAGGAATCACTAATGCATATAAATAGAGGACACTTCTCTGATCATTCTCATATTGTGTTTTTCTTTGTTAGTTCAACAATGGCGATCTCCAAGTTTGCATTTTGTTTTTGTTTATCGATAGCTATGCTTAGCTTGTACGCTGATGCCACCGAAGTTTCACACGATGGAAGAGCCATCACCATTGATGGTAAACGAAGACTTTTGCTATCCGGTTCAATTCACTATCCTCGAAGCACACCAGGGGTAAATTTTCTTCTTAGTAAAATCCGATTCAGTGTTTCTAATGTGTTTTTCTGTAATCAAATTAACTCATTGATATGTTGTGCACATGCAGATGTGGCCAGACTTGATTAAGAAGTCAAAGGAAGGTGGACTAGATGCTATTGAGACTTATGTCTTTTGGAATGTGCATGAACCTGTTCGTCGCCAGTATGATTTTACTGGTAATCTTGACCTTGTCAGGTTTCTCAAAACCGTTCAAGACGAAGGACTTTATGCTGTTCTTCGTATCGGTCCATACGTTTGTGCTGAATGGAACTATGGGTACATGTTCTGTCATAAAAAATTTGTTTCATATTCTTTTACACTAATTTTTGTCTCAAACACAATCTGATTGTTTGCATCTCATCAACAGAGGACTTCCTGTTTGGCTGCATAATCTGCCCGGATGTGAGATTCGAACTGCTAATGATGTTTACATGGTAATTTCATTGACTTCCATTTTATGTCACCAAAATTCTAATATTATGCTAATAAAACAAGTCAAAACCTTTAACCTTCTTTGTTCTTTTTTTCAGAGTGAGATGAAGAATTTTACCACCTTGATTGTTGATATGATGAAAAAGGAGAAACTTTTTGCATCCCAAGGTGGCCCAATTATTATTGCTCAGGTATATATGCATATACATACAATTGTTTTGGATTTATTCATATATTATACAGAAATATATATTTATTGTGATAACTTAAATTTGTTATTATTTTTTTAGATTGAGAATGAATATGGCAATGTGCAATCATACTATGGAGATGCTGGCAAAGCATATATGAACTGGTGCTCAAATTTTGCCCAATCTCTTGACATTGGAGTTCCATGGATTATGTGCCAGCAAAGTGATGCTCCCCAACCAATGGTAAAATTTGCTCGCTCTCTTTTTTTATTCTAAATTATTTATATTAATTGGGGTGTGTATGATTAATTTTTTTATATTCAATTCTTTATTATCAGATAAACACATGCAATGGCTGGTACTGTGATAATTTCAAACCAAATAATGACAACAGCCCTAAAATGTGGACTGAAAATTGGACTGGCTGGTAAGTTCTTGAATCTTACATGATTTTTTTTCTTTTTTTTAAATTATTGATTTTTCTTTTGTTAAAGTTTTCCTAAATTTATATAATGCATAAATCAGGTTCAAGAGCTGGGGTGGTAAAGACCCACTTAGGACTGCTGAGGATCTTGCCTTCTCTGTTGCAAGATTTTTCCAGACTGGAGGAACTTTCCAAAATTATTACATGGTTGGTACATTGATTATTTTAGGATTATTCATAGGATATATATTGTTTCATGTAAAACACTTTTCTTTTCTTCTAACTGTTATGTATCTCTGTGTTTGTCTTTCCTTAGTATCATGGTGGAACAAACTTTGGTCGAACAGCAGCTGCATATATTACCACAACTTATGATTATGATGCTCCTCTTGATGAATATGGTAAGCAAATCGTAGAATTCAAGTTCTACACAGTTCTTATAGTCCTGGCTTTATGATTTCTTACATATTTTTTGGTCCTTTTACAGGTAACTTGAACCAACCTAAATGGGGGCATTTGAAGCAACTTCATGAGATTCTGAAATCCATGGAGTATACTCTCACTCATGGCAATATTACCACCATCGATTTTGGAAACTCTGTTTCAGTAAGTTTATGATTTTGGATTGATTTACTAATTGATGTTTTATAGACTTTACAATTGGCACAGTTACTCATTTTTTGTATAAATATTTATGTATTTTAGGCTACTATGTATGCAACAAATGATACAGCAAGCTGCTTTTTTGGCAATGCAAATTCCACCACTGATCATACAATCACTTTCCAAGGAAACAAATACACCATTCCTGCTTGGTCTGTTAGCATTCTTCCTGATTGCAAAACTGAAGGATATAACACTGCAAAGGTATGCACTAATTATTTCTCAAAATTGCTTCATATATATTAATTATTTTATTAATTTGTTTTTTACCCTTTTTTTAGGTGAACACCCAAACATCAGTTAAGGTGAAAATGGCGAACAAGGCTGAGGATGAACCTGAATCTCTTGGCTGGCTGTGGAGGCCTGAAAACATTGATGACACAAGACTTCAAGGAAAGGGAGAAGTTTCTGCAAATAAACTCATGGATCAGAAGGATGTCGCAGCTGATGCTAGTGATTATCTTTGGTACATGACAAGGTACTATTAAATGTTTTAATTATTTTTGTATCTTTTTTTTTCATTCCATGTGTACATATATAGTTAGTTTTTTTTACTTATAATTCATTTAACTTGGATTTTGAGCAGTGTTCATCTCAACAAAGACGATCCAATCTGGAGTGGGAACATGACTCTAAAGGTCAATGCCACTGGTTTTATCCTTCATGTATATGCTAATGGAGAATATCTTGGTAAGATATTGGAATCTGATTTGTTAATGTATCTTACCTATTTACTTATAGCTTTGTTTGCTAACCTGTTAATTTTCTTTTTATTTTTCTAACCTCGGTTAATATAGGTTCTGAATGGGCTAAATACAATGACTACAATTATGTTTTTGAGAAAAATGTCAAGTTAAACCCCGGAAAGAACGTGATTTCCTTGCTGAGTGCCACCGTTGGATTTCCGGTTGGTATTAATTAACTGCATTGTTGTTTTAAGATCAATTAGGTGGTTGTGATTAGTTATATCAGTTTTAATTAATTTTAAAATTGTGGATTATGACAAGAACTATGGAGGTGGATTTGATGTGATAAATACTGGAGTTCCTGGTCCTGTTGTTTTGGTGGGACAAAATGGTGATGAAATGGTGATCAAGGATTTATCAGCACACAAATGGTCATACGAGGTTGGGCTACATGGCTTGAAGAACCAGCTCTTTAGCACCGATTCTCGTTACGCTGCTAAATGGTCAGCCGAAAACCTACCAATTAACAGGATGATGACATGGTACAAGGTAAGTAAACCCAAATGTTATAAACATTAAGCTTGTTTTAATTACTCAGTAACTCTTTAAGCAATATAATAATATTTGGTTATGTTTGCTTTGTTTCAGACAACTTTCAAAGCTCCTCTGGGAACTGACCCAGTTGTTGTGGACCTGCAAGGGTTAGGCAAGGGCCATGCTTGGGTCAATGGCAATAGCCTTGGGCGATATTGGCCCAGCTATTTGGCTGAGGAAGATGGTTGTAGCCTTGAAGCTTGTGACTACCGTGGCTCATACGATAACAACAAGTGTGTCTTCAATTGTGGCAAACCTACTCAGAGATGGTAATTACCAACATTTTTCTTTGGCTGCTCATCAAATGTTTTTCCTCGTTTATCTTAAATCACGATTTTAATTATATGTTTATTGTGTTTAAGGTATCACGTTCCACGATCGTTTATGCAAGACGGCCAGAACACTCTGGTTTTGTTTGAGGAATTTGGTGGCAACCCATCTCTTGTGAATTTCCAAACCGTCACAACTGGAACTGTGTGTGCAAATGCCTATGAGAAGCACACATTGGAATTGGAATGCCAAGGTCGTCCGATTTCATCAATCAAGTTTGCTAGCTTTGGCAAACCACAAGGCAGATGTGGATCATTTGAGAAAGGAAGCTGTGATGCCAAGAATGTATTGTCTATCATTCAAAATGTAAGTATTATTTTTCTTCCCCAATCTTTTTTTGTAAAATTCAAGTTGCATTTCCTTCTTAATTATGGAAATAAATATGTAACCTCCCTTTTTCAAACGTGATTTTATAGGAATGTGTGGGCAAGGAGAAGTGCTCGATCGATGTTTCAGAGAGCAAACTTGGATCAGCAAATTGTGGTGCTTCTGTGAAGAGGCTGGCTGTGGAAGCTGTTTGCTAGGGTTGTAGGGTTTCTCTTTTTAGATTAGAAAAGTTAGGTTTTATCTTAATTATTGTATTATTATGAGGTCAATTTGGTAGTAACCAAAGCTTTAATTAGGGGTAGGTTAGGTTGGTTGCTATCATTTTCTAGTTAGTGTCAAAGGCACTATAACTTTTTTATCTCTATCAATAAATTTCTTAGTTTTCTTAATTATATTCTTAGTTTCCTTAATGTTCATTACTTCTATCCAGTTGTGCTTGATGGTTATACATTTGAATTCAAACACATCATATAATAGAAGTTGGTTCCGTGATAAAATTGCAGGAAATTAAGTTATCATAAACAATTTCACACGTATTATAATTTTCTTATCCTAGTAAGAAGTTAGTCTTCGTATCCTAAATGTGAAGTAAGTCTTCATATCCTATCCTATTGCTGAAACTAACTATTTGGAAATCAACAAATCCTTTGTTTTCATCTTTTACTTCTTGTGAAATAACTAAGACGAATGAATTTTTTGTCATAAAATGAAATCTCTCGCCCCACTCTTCTTATTTAAAGAAATTTGTATTAATTTGAAAGAATTAAGGATTCACGTGAGTCCTCCCACCATATTATGATAGTGCACAAGTTTTGAGACCAATTCGAAATCAATTGGTCAAAAAAATTGAACACTTAGAGTTCGTACGAAGTTCGTGCCAAATTCGTACCGTGCAAGGGCTTGGATGCTTGTTTTCTTCATAATTGCATAGTTGGATACCTTCACAATTGAAGCTCCAATTTCCTCTTTGTACAGAGTCCCCCCACAAAAAACTTTTATTGTAGACCCTCCTTAGCAAGTGATGGAGGCATTAAAGCCAGATTTAGTAACATATCCTTTTAAAATTGCTTGCATAACAACTTGGGTGCTAGCTAAAGTTATTGGGGTGTAACAGTTACAGTAGCATGGGTTGTACCCTTTACAGCAACTTGAGTATTATCTCTGGTTGCTACACTAGCTAGGTTTAGCAAAAGGACCAGTAGGGTTAGGATAATAAGCACGCACGTGGTAATTGATAGGTGGCCCCCTTCCATTCACTTGCTGTGTGGACCCTCTGGATTTGGATTGAGATATGTAGAAACATGCTTGTTTAACACGTGAGTGCATTAATCTATTCCAATATTATTATTATTATTATTATTATTATATCCAGATAATGGAGAGTTGATCGTTCTATATTTTCTATGGTTGTTCTTCGTTCTTCAAGGAAATAAAAAAAACCTAAAATAAATGAATAAAATTTCCACTAAATTAAGCACAGAATAAATACATTTAGTTTCAAAAATCTATACGAGTCCAATTGTGTTGTTTGTACCAATTGCATGAACAAAATGCAATCTAGGATCTAGGATGGCATCCACAAAAATTGGTTCATCCATAATAGGGTTACGTAATCAAGCTTCGAGAAACTAAAACTTTCCGGAGCTCCAACCCGTATGAAAAAAATTAAAAATTAAAAATTCAATTTTTAATTTTTTTAATTTTTTTATATCTCAATTAGACTCTGTACGTGTACGTCTTTGGAAATTCCAATTTTAGAAATTCCAGAGGAAAGATTCCTGAGCCGGTATAACGCCGTCCAAGTTCTCTTCCGCGTAGTAATCAACGGCTGCCGTTGGCTCTGTCGTTGCTGGACTGAAAAACTGTCCGTTCAGCTCATCAAAACCCGGAAACAACCCGTATTCCGTTGCGTAATTACCCGACCCGAATGTCCTAAAAAGATCCGAAAACGAATCGTTTTGAGTCACTTGAAAATCACTGTCCATCAGGACCGTTCCACTCCCCTCCGACACCGACGGGGATGGAGACTGAGACTGAGACTCCGTCTGCAACTCCGACATCGATTGATCCGAGTGCTGCTGGGTTGTCGGAGGCTCCGAATTCGCAAACCTAGCCGCCTCGGCCTGGATCTCCGCCGGGCTGAGCGTCCGACCGCCAGAAATGTTGGGCGGGTTGTCAGGGAAATTAAACTTGGCGGTGCGGCCGCGCAGGCAGAAAAGCGCGGCGTCGAAAGCTCGAGCCGCCTTCTCGGCCGAGTCGTAGGAGCCGAGCCAAATTCGCTCGCGGCTGTTGGGTAGGCGGATTTCGGATACCCATTTGCCCCACTTGCGCTTCCGTACTCCCTTGTACTTGAAGTCGTTTCGTTCCGAGGGCTTCCCGATGGTCTGCTGCTGCTTCACCATGGACGACGAAGAAGACGACGCCGTTTCGTAGGAGTAGAAAATGGATTTGACTTTGAGTTGTGTTGAGTGATGTTTTGTTGTGAGTTTTGTTATAACTACTTGTATGCATCTGAGAAAGGAATTTGCGGCTCTGCGATATATATATATGTGGGTTTTGGGGGTGGGGCTTGGCCCCTGAGAAGCCAAGGGGTTTTTTTGACTGATGACTGTGGAAGGTCAACACTGCAGTGCAGAGGCGCGTATGCAGGGTTGCTGCAATCGTCAAAGTGGACACGTGGCTACTCCAGAGAGTGGTGTTAGGAGAGATTACGCGGGGGAAGAGTACTATGGGATTCGAGCACGTGTGTTATTCATTCCTCATGCTCCCTTTGTTAGAAAAATAAATAAATTTATAAACAAGGGAAGAGTAACGCCCCAAGTTGAATCTTATACTTATAAGTTATAATAACGTGTTTAGAATAAAACCCAAGGGGATATATATATATTTAAATTATTTATGTTACATCTAGAGTTCAAGATTCATCTTGGATGACAAGTTTTTAGTTCAAAGTCACAATTGGTTCCATGGGTTTTTTTTTTCTTAGTTCTCAAATACGAAACTTGATTATTGAGTCTCAAATTCTACTCTAATTTCAGGTATGGAACTTAAGGTTCAAAATCCTAAATATTAAACTTACATTTGAGGTTCAAGGATCTATGTTGCTGGTCTAGTGCTTGAATTTTTGTTTATAGATTCAATGTTTGAGATTTCAAGCTCCGAGTCCATATTTTAGATTTAGATGTAAATTATGAGTCGAATGTCAAATGTCTAAAAATAAGAGCTTTAATTCATAGAATAGAACCAAGTCAATTGCATAAATGAAATATGAATAATCCTAAACTTTAATTTGATAACTCTCATTTCATTGTATGGATGCTCATTCTCAAATTTATGTGTGAGTCAACCAATGAATACTTTTTTTTTGAAAGGACAATCAAAGGGATATTCATTCCATGGGAATGATCAATGATGTGATTATATTCCTCCGTACCAAACATTCACTAATAAGTACCTCATTTCATTGCGAATGAATCACCAATCATATATTCACCTCACAAATGATAAATTTGTTAGTTTAAACTTCCATAGGCTCTAAAAGGGTGAAGAAGAAAAAAAGTTACACGTAATAGGGAGAACACTATTTTGCTATATCTTATCAATAATATAATGATACGTGAAAAACTTATCATACGTGTTATTGCGTTATTAATTGGGAATAGCAAAAAGTATTATTCCTCATATTCTCTCTCCTAATAAGAATGAGGAGATTCTAAAAGTATATTCTAAATTAATGTGAAAAAAGCAAAAGTAAGATATTATTAATTAATTAATTGAAATTCAAAGTAAAAAAGTCCAAAACCGTGACCTCCCCCACCAGCTAGTAAACCTTGTCAACTGGGTCAACCCATCTCCATCAAACTCGCAAAGTACAGATACAGATAGATATAGATGCGTCATCTCAAACATAAGCACCAAATATTATTCTTAAATGATCAACGAAAGAAAAAACAAGAAATATATATTCAACAACGCGTAGATGCTCTAGTAAGTTGCCTTACATAATGCCAAATGACCTAACTAATATTGCGTCATCCAGATCCACACCCATGCCAATGCCATGCCTGTCCTCTTCCTTCTTCGATGCTTCATATGTTATACGTCGACATGTTCATGTTGTCGGAATGGTCTTATGGACTATTCAATCCCCTACATTTTAAACAATCAAAATCATATGTACTTTAGTTTATGTTACAACAATGATTCATATCGGAAGTTTTTTCGTCGTTTAAAACTTGTAGAACGATGCAAATCGTTAAATTAAACTAAAATAAATATATGGATAATCAAATGGCTAAAACTAATAAACAATTTCGATTATTGAATATGCGTTTGGAAATGGAGGATCAAATGATGAACGTTCTTTCTTTCTGCATTTGGAAATGGCTGAAGTCTAGTGCTTAAAATCTGGCCAAATTATGAATCAAAGAAGAGAACACAGTCAACTTTGACAAGCGTGCCTTTTGATTTGATTATAACACCATCTCAATAGTTAAGCTTAGCCGCCCACATGAAAATTAATCTCTCAAGGGCCTAGAATTTAAAGCATGTGATTAAGAGCATTTACAATTATGCTTCTTATTTTTCACTTAAAATTTAGCTAACAATATTAGAAAACTATTTTAGGAGCTCCTTATAAACCAAACAATCTATAAGGGATATTCATTCCATAGGAATGAATGACTTTGCTAATCCGTAATCGGAATTAAAATAAGGAGTTGAATTCATATTACGGATACTCATGTGTTTACTTCATGTGGAGGAATAAAAATGCAGGTGAGACCCACACAAAATCATAAATTCAACTCATGATTTTGGAGGAATTGGAACTCTTGGGTGAGAGGTGCTATTTTAAGGGCATTTCCACCTATTTGCCATGACAAAAGGCAAGGGGAGGCCATGGTTATTACTATTCACATGAATAGGATATCCCATAGCAATTTTTTTGTTGGTTTTCCACTCATTGTCACCCAAGGGCAACCACTATTCACATGAGATATGAGGAGATGAATTTGTATAGAATTTTTGTGTGGGAAGTGAAGAATATGACTAGGTATTTATTTATTTATTTTTTTAAATTCCAAAATTTATAAAATTGTTGGTTTTTTTTTTGTTATGTAATTTGGATGATGATGTCATAATGATGTCAACATTAGGTTAGCTTGACCAGACAAGTCTTGCACTTGGGCTTGCCTAGGTTGGTGGAGCCAAGCTCTTGCCATGGCAAGACTTGGCCACTGAAAACACATTTGGGGGCCTGGGGGGCCTCCCAGTAGAAATGCTCTAATTCCTTGAGAACCAACCTATTAGGTATCCATTGAGATTTTAAAATTCCTAATTTGTCATATACTTTAACCCAATAACAATGGAATTTTAGTAATCAATTTGGCTTATAATTCAATTCCAATTCATGGGAATTTAGTAAACAACTTATAAGAAATCAGTACCACTCCTACCCCAATTCCATATAATTTAGTAAACAACTCCAATAAAAATTTGGATAACTCTCCTCATCTGATTAGGGATTAATAAACATACCATAAAATTAGCTCATTTTCATTGTGAATGAATCTCCAATCATATATGACATGAAATCTTTGACCCCAAAAAACAAACATTGACATGAAATTGGTAATGGTAAATCCCTAGCAAAACTACTTAAATTAAACAAGTCAACTTGGTCAAGTCATCCTTAAATTAAATTAAGTAAGTACAAATATAGAAGCGTCATCTCAAACATAAGCAAGCCTATTTATATAATCAAAAGATTCAAAATAAAATAAAAAATAAAAAATTGACATCTGCCCAAAATGGATCATGTTCAACAACGCGTAGACACTAGTAAGCTAATGAATAAATAAGTTCATCGCGGAGGATGAATGAACAAAGTTTCCCACGTCAACATGCTCACGCAATGCGGTATGACAACCTACCCAAGATTGCGTCATCCATACGTCCCACATGCAATCAGATTTTGCCCTGTTGCTTCTTCGATGGTTCCGTAAGTTAACTTCCTATGTCCAGAGAACTTTTCTATATTAAGGATGTTTATGTTCTTTTCTATATTCCGATGGTCAGAATCGTTTATATTTTAAGTTCTGATTTAGCTGGTTTTTTTGTATAGATAGTAGCAGATGGCCCAAAGCAGAAGCAGAAGCAGAAGCTGGACCCATTTGGAATTGTTGACCCACTCGATCAGGCCCATTTTGCCAGAATCCTCTAGGTTGTGTGGTCGGGCGGGTACCCATGACCCACCCAAATTTAAGAGGTTGCGGTGAATGCAAAAAAAAAAAAAAAAAAGGAGTTCTAGAAGAGTCGTTTTATCATCTGATAAAACCCAAGCCTGCAAGTGCAAAGTTTAGGGTTTTATCTTCTTCACTCTAACTAAGCCACTGAGGTTTCCTCCTCATCTTCTTCCTATTCTCTCTCTCTCTCCCTTCTGCTTCAAATTCAAGAGGTTATTAGCTTTCCCTTCGTCGTTTCAAACTTGTATAGCTGCGTTTTATTCATTTGGGCAATTTTAATTTTTTCAATTGATATACTTTTTCCTTCATTTCTATGCTGAATTGTTTCATGTGGGTGATACGCAGAAATGGCCACATCTCAGCTGACAGCGTCTTCAATCTCGGCGAGGAACTTGGCGTCATTTGAAGGCCTCAGACCTTCAAACCTCAAGTTTGGGTCTCCAGTAGGAGTCTCACTTGTAAGCCACAGGTCCTTCCGTGGTCTCGCCGTCAAGGCGGCCACTACGGTCGCTCCCAAGGTTGTTATGTTTGCTTCTTCTTCGTTTTTGTATTGCTTGTTGTTCCCAATCTGACTATGCTTCATTTCTTTGTTTCTTTTTTATGGGTAAAATTTTGTTGCTTTGGGAAATTTTGCTAATTGTATGTCTAATTTTGTGATGATAATGATTTGAAAAACGAGTATCCGTACATGATTTGAATTTTTATTCTCTACCCATTTCATCATTTCCAGAGAGAGAATTTATGCCATTTGTAGTGAGAAGGGCTTTGTATTCTCTACTTATACATGTTTGAAACTATTGATGATCGTTGGGTTATTGTTAGCTCGGCAATTTGTTATATTCAGGGTTTTTACTATTTGTGGTAGGTTTACCTGTTTAAGTTTCGAGTTCTGTTTGCCCATCTCTCTAAAAGAACGATTTTTCGTGTTTGTTTTTCTGGATTTGTTATAAAATTAGCTCCGTTATTGAATTTGTTGTGTCAGTTTTATATGTGGTTTATCTGATGTTCTTTGGTTCTGATCCAATTCTGCAGTACACTTCGATTAAGCCTTTAGGTGACAGAGTGCTTGTGAAGATCAAAAACGTGGAAGAGAAAACTGGTGGTGGAATCTTACTCCCAACCAGTGCTCAGACAAAGCCTCAAGGAGGTGAGGTGGTTGCTGTTGGAGAGGGTAAAACAATTGGGAAGACCAAAGTGGGCATCAGTGTTCAGGTGCTTGATGATTGTACATGTCGTTATACTCGTTAGCTATAATGAACCATTGTCTGAGTTTACTGAATGTTTTCCATTTCATTATAGCCCTAGTTTCCTGTTTACTGAATGCTTTCCATTTTATAGACTGGTGCCGAAGTTGTCTACTCCAAGTATGCTGGGACAGAGGTAGAGTTCAATGGTTCTAAGCATCTTATACTAAAGGATGATGACATAGTTGGTATTCTTGAAACCGAAGATGTGAAGGATCTCAAGCCTCTGAATGATAGAGTCTTAATCAAGGTTTGTTGCCCATTCAAATATTTTAACTCTTGTGTATAATTGTTTCAATAGTCAGTTGTTGAAGTAAAGCATAAATTTGATTAATATTCAGGAAGACATACAGTTAATACCTGGTTTGGCTTTTATTCACAATTGATTATCTTCCTCTCTCTATAGTGAAAATGGTAGGCACCAATTGTCAATTTATCACCTTTTCTTCCACATGTTTGAACCAAAGTTCATGATCTTGTCCCTATGTTCAACCAATGCAGGTTGCTGAGGTTGAGGAAAAGACTCCTGGAGGCTTGTTGCTGACAGAGGCAAGCAAGGAGAAACCTTCGATTGGCACGGTAAGGGGTAGTAAGTTATGAATTTTTCCATCTTAGCCCAAGGTATTGCAGCTATTGTGGATAAAGTTTTGGATTTGTGAGATAGTGTAGCTTATGTTCTGCGTACGATGTAACAGGTGATTGCCGTTGGACCCGGTACTCTTGATGAGGAAGGAAACAGGAAACCATTATCCATTTCTGAGGGGAGCACAGTTTTGTACTCCAAGTATGCAGGAAATGACTTCAAGGGCAAAGATGGTTCCGAGTACATAGCTTTAAGAGCTTCGGATGTCATTGCTATACTTTCTTAGTTGTCCAATTAGATGAGTTCAATCTGTATTTTTGAAATATCCGGCAGAGTTTCTTCAAGACATTTCTGATTACATAGCTTCAGGGGCTTCAAATGTTCTGTACTTTTCAATGTAATAACACTTGGAATATAATGATTGCAGTTGAAACAATTTCGTTACCTAGTCTATTTTCAAGTATCCTCAGATGAAGAAGCAATTTATGAGAAATGAATCCTTGTGTGGATTGGTGCTGGAAAATCACAGGGATATTGGTGCTCATACAATCCAATGAATCATTATGTGAATCAAGTGCACAGGGATATTGGTGCTGGAAAATCACAGGGATATTGGTGCTCATACAATCCAATGAATCATTATGTGAATCAAGTGCCATTTATACGCTAGTAATCAATAGCTGCAATGGTTAGAAATGGCACAAAACTTGGCGCCATAAGTCATAACTATAGTCGCATATTCCGTCCCTTGATTGTTCTCTACCGAAGCCTTTACAAACAAGTCAGAAATAGAATGTCAAATTGGTCTCGAAAGACGAAAAGGTCATATTGTACATAATTCAACCCCGCCGCATTGCACCAAAAATATGTGATTGAGCTCAATTCGCCAAACTGGTGGAACCCGTCTCCGTTGAGGAACAATTACATCCCTCCATGAACTGAGACTTCATTTTTGATTGCTGTGATCTCACAAGAAGGATTTTGTTCACATCAATTACAGCTTAGAGTTCCCAACCAGATGGGAATTCATCTATCAAAGACTTGATCATTTGATTGTTGGAACTTTACCGATTAAATGAAGCTGCAGAGTTGTCATCATACGGCGCTCTCCATGCATTTCCACTGTCACTTCCACTACAGGCTTGATTGGGGACGGGAACATTGCCCAGGTCTCCATCCAAGCTCATCTGCTGTACTTCAACGGATGACAGTATCTTTATACTCTGGACACAGCCTACAAACTCCCTGAAAGCAATTTAAGAATGAAAGCATGAGGAAAAACCAATTAGAAGGGAAAAATAGAAGACTAATTTAGTTTTACAAGGTTCTTTGACTTACTCCCATGGATCATCACCGACAAGAAGTATGTCATTTTCATGATCCACATAAACTAGTTTCCAGTCAGTCCTATGTGGATCTTCTAGTTGCCCTTCAATCCCAAACATGCGGGCTAGATCGTGCCTGAGCTCATCGTAACCTTTATAACGGGTGACATCAATGCATCTTCCCACAGATCCACGCTTTTGAACCTTTAAAATGTTTGAATTGGTATTAGGCAAAGGTATTTTCATGAAGATAATAGAACATTACAACATCTTGACCTTTAACCACAGAGTTATTATGGCGAAAACAAAACTAGTTGCAGACAAGTGGGTTCACAAATTCCATGACAAAATATGTACCTCACTTCAAAAGCAGTAAAGCAAAGATAAATCAGTACGAGTGACCAACCTTTGTATATGTTCTCATGCGTTGAGCCTGGTTTGCCCACAATCCATTGCTTAAAACTCCAGGTTCATTTATGGCAACATCACTTGAGCACCCAGGCTTGAAAGGTAAGTTTGCTGCCCCAAATGACTGAGAGCTGATTGCAGCAGTAGATAACTCTGTCTCAATATCTCTTGGTGTTCCACCATAATTAGACAGTAAGTTCTGGAGGTCTTTTTGAGAGTCATATCCCCTTGACAACAGAGTGTCAGGTGCCAATCCCTCAATATTAGTTGAGAAAGGAAGACTGTTCCGAGGATGTGATTGAACATCACTATCCAAACAAAATGTGGGGAGTGCGTAGTTCTGCTGGATTGTGCTAGCATCCAGACAATACGATGTTCCAGATGATGAAGCTTCCAACTGATCAGTAATTGTACCTTTATATTTTATCTGGTCTGGTCCCTTTGAGCTGGGAAACTCATGTTTAATTCGAATATCAGACTTGCTTTGAAGCTCCTGAACCAAATTACTAGCAGGTTCTGCCACTGAATCCCCCAACAACATGGCTGTTCCTTGCTGATTCCTGTTCAAGAAGTTTGATGGGGACATCTGGCAGTTATTAGTAGAAGGGGAGGTTGAACATGATGGACCGTCTCCTTCTGTAAGACCAGAATGGCTTCTGATTGCTGTAAGTGGCTTGTGCTGGCTCTGGGGTTGGACTGAAGATATATGTTGTGACTGCATCAGTGATGGAGCTGAGAAGTTGTTGTTGAGAAGTTTGTCTGCTGAGAAGCTGTTTCCGCTTAGCTGTTGTTGATGATGCTGAGACAGAGGCAACTGTTGTAACTGCTGGTTTTGTTGATGGGCTAGCTGCTGCTGTAACAGTTGGGGTTGCAAAAGTGGGCTTGATGGGGAGAGTAACTGTTGCTGCTGCTGCTGTTGCTGTAATTTCTGTAGCAACTGTAACTGGAGTTGTTGCTCTGAGATACCCTGTTGTGACGATTGCTGCACTTGTGGTTGCTGCTGTGCTTTCTGCGATATGCTCTGGTGCAACAATTGCAGTGGGGACTGTTGCAACTGTGCTGACTGCTGCTGCCTTTGTAAGAGGCTTGGTTGTGGTTCCAGTTGCTGCTGCTGGAGCTGTGAGTCTTGTGATCCTGTTGTGAACTGAAATGAATTCTTACTAGAAGAGTGGACAGTTTGCTGGGATTGGGTATTCCCTGTTTGCAATTGCTGCTGTTGAAGCTGGGAGAACATAACTGGTTGGTGTGAATTTTGGCCTGGGATCTGATTAGGAGCAACAACACCATTATTTACAACAGTTGGTTGTAATTGTTGTTGTTGCTGCTGTTGCCGTTGTGGTTGTTGTTGTGGTTGATGTTGTGGCTGCTGTTGATGTAGCTGCTGATGCTGCTGCAGCTGTTGAGACTCTTGCTGTTGTTGCTGCTCCCGCTGCTGCTGCTGCTGCTGCTGATGGGAGTAATTCTGGAGCTGTTGGCTCGTAGGAGTATGCAATAATTGTTGCAGCTGCTGCTGTTGGGCGTGATTTTGCTGCTGTTGGTTCATAGGAGAGTGCAATAATTGCTGCAGCTGCTGCTGCTGTTGGGGATGACTTTGCTGCTGTTGGTTCATAGGACTATGCAATAATTGCTGGAGCTGCTGTTGCTGCTGCTGCTGCTGTTGGGGCCATGTCACAGTTGGCTGTTGCACTTGACTTACTTGGTTTTGTGGAGCTGATTTATTTAACTGGACACCTGGCGCAGACAGAACTGGAGCTTGAAAACTCAATAACTTGGATGGATCATCAGTACTAAGGTTATTTTGCAGGCCAGTTGGAGGGACCATGGATGGGAAATATCCAGACTGAGCAGCTGGAAACTGATTATTTTGTTGCATGTTCATCCACTGCACCAAACTTAAACCAGGGAAAATTGAGTTTGGAGCACTCTTCATGCCAAAGTCATCTCCAAGCCAAGGCATGGCTCTCTTGAAAGCATTCTCTATGTCGGATTCATCATCTGCAAAAGCACTCCAAGGGATGAGAAAAAGATTTTCTGACACGAAAGGATTCATGTGGGCATACAACAAAATGTTCATCATGTGATTCCATTGGAATTTTTACAAGCTAAACTTTAAACATCCTTCCAAGTTACTAGACTTTGAAGACTTTAAGAATCTAGCCAACTAGCAAATATGGTTTACCTGGCATCCCTGGTTGTTTGGGAAACTTAGGTCTGAAAAATGGAGGAGGGCATATGTAGAAAGGAGTTACAACAGGCTCAATTTCCCAAATTGAAACTCGGCTAGGCCGTTCACCAGCTGTTGATTCATCCCATCCAACCTATAAAAAGTAAAAAATTTTCATTAGCTAATAAGCTTAACTACACGTCAATAATGCCTAGAGAATTTTGACTCAGATGTGTATTATGTAGTGAGCTCTAGAAGAATGAATCAAGGACATGCAACGCTAAAATAAATGCCCATTATGCTACTTAAAATTCAATAGTAACTCTAATGATGTACACTATAAATATACAAAACATTATGTAACATAGACTAATTCCTAAAATACCATATCAATGGCTAAACAATACCTGAAGATTGCGCCACTGCGAATTTTTCCATCGAACAGTATCCATATCGCTAATGCCAGTGATTGTGCCCATGTATCGGCGTACTCCTGACTCTTCAGTCTCAAACATCATTCTGAATCGCATGCCAAGTGAAACTTGGGTATACATCGCTTTGTTGTACTTGGCTAGAGGTACCACAAACTCAGAAGGGCTTGCCCTATTAAGATCAAATAAATTGTCAGAACCTATCGAATAATAATTACAGATGGCGTTTATTACATACCAATAATGACAATCTAAACATCCTATAGCATTACCTTGGGTTGAAAAATATGGTAAATGGACTGTTATTTGCAGCAGCATGAGCTGCAGCAGCAAGAATTCCGATATGCATGCTATCACTGGACATGACTGATGAAGAGAGAGCCGGCTGTTGTCTATTAGCACGCCTTATACCCAAGAGAAGCTGAGATTTTTCATCCCTGCATACAACCAGATTGTTGTAGCTCAATAACCAAAGGAGCTATATCTAGCTGAAATAATCATCTAATTCACCATAAATTTCATACCTTATAAAAAGAACAGAATCACCAGCGAAGAGTCTTTTTGTGCTAACAAAAACACTCCAACCAGTAGTCAGCAGGTGCCTTTTTGGTTGGCCTGAAATGAATGTGCTACATAGTTAGGGTGAAATTTAAGATATTTACATCTCAGTATCTAATAAGAAAAGCACATAACAGAAACAAGTCTATGCTACAGAAATTCAAGGGGCAGGAAATGGTAGTAAATACAAGGAAAAGTTAACAGGGCCAGCAGAAAGGGCTTCTCTAAAATGATACAGTCAAGCAACATATGGCTAACAATTGAACATATATCATTGAAAAAAAAATTGAGAACTGAAGGAGAATGTTTTAAAGAGGGAACTACCTCGATAGATATGTCTGAATGTCCATGCACTGTCATGCAAATCTTTTGCCATAAGCTCCTGGGCAGGTGGTTGCATTGAAAAATCCTATCCAATATAATTTCTTTTAGTTACCACAAGGAAAGGTGTACATTGAATGTACTACACAGAATTCTTCATTATTTTCAAACTAAAATAGAAAGTTTCCAAGTTGTACATACTAGAGGTGGGAAGATCTTCTCAGCTGCTCGACGAGGTACGGAAAATCCACCATGAGTGCTCGTGTCACTAGCTGTAAGAGTTTTGCAGAAAAACTCAGAAGGTTGCCTACTTTGCTTGAGGCCCATGTCAGATGCCAGTATTGCTTCCTTCTCATACTGCAGAACAGACATACAAGTGCATATGATTATACGTACAAAGTAGAGTTGTAAAGTATTGCTTAATTCTCAAAAATAATGGCTGACCTACTTTGTTTACTGGTTGGAGAGTCATCTGTGCGTAGACCTCATCTGTTTCAGTATCAGCCTGAATAAGAAAAACAAATCAAGAATCAGATACGCAATCCATTTACAATCAATGTTATACAAAAACTCACAACTTTATCTTCATAACAAAAATTTCATCATGTTAAAGTAGATACATGGAACTGCCATACATGCAATGTGACATTATGAAGCATGCATATAAGTTTTGACGGAAGGTTGGGGTAGTTGGGTATGAAATCAGTCTCCTTTTGCATTGATGCTGCAACCTGCGAGATTTAATAGTCAAAGAAATTCCATCAGAACCCAGAATCTAAAGAAGAAAATAAAATTTGCTTTTTTGTCATCTAGAGAGAGAGACGCACTTGCTCACTGTGGCCTTGAGGGAAGTACACCACAAGACTTCCAACTGGAGGCAAAGAAACCAATGGCCCAGCACAAGCATGCCATAACTCTGAATTAATTCTCTTCTGTTCTCCTGTTTCAGACCAAACAAAACTTCATCAGCGTTGAAGACAAGTCAGAAGTAATGACAGGATAATAAATGTGAAGTGCTCAACTTCTTAAAATTGGTTGGTTTCCTGTGAGACTACAGCATACAAATATCTAAAATTAACAAATACCTGTATGAGATTTCAAGAACACAAGATCTGTTGTGTTAAAAAAAAAAAAAGTTTATTTCACAAGTGATTTCAAATTGTTTTAAAAAGATTTTAAAAAAAATCTGTGAATGATATATGTATCAAATCCATAGAAATGTTTGCATGTTCCTTCCGGAAGTGATTAATTCACAAAATGAAGTTATATCGGTCGAAAATGCATGATATGCAAGCAAAGAATAACAATCTGAAATCCAAATGTTACATGGCAAGAAAAATTGTTTAAACTTTAAGAGAACAAGAAGACGTTTAATCAAGAGAATAAACTACAAACAGAAACAAACCCCTGACCATGAAAGTACTTCCACTTGCCATGGAAATCAAAATCCAAGAGAGCATTTTCAAAGCACCAAGCTGAGCTAAATCTTAAAAAGTAAATAGATTAAGGGGTAAAGAGGGGAAGAGAGAAGCTGTAATGGCACAAAAGAATAGTAGAATTTTCACCTTCCCCTGAAGTCGCCAAAAACCCATTTGAAGGAGCCTTCATGCTTGAGATTTGAATGATACGTCTAACAGAAATTCAAATTACTGCTCTGTCACTTTAAGATATGACCAAAGAGGGCTCTAGCTGCAGCCCATTACCCTGTAATTGCAGTACCACTTGTTCTAAAGCAAAGTGCTTGAAGAACCAACTTGAATGGTCAGTAAAAGCCTCTCCAATTCACATTGAACCCAGGTAATTAGGCCCTACCACAATCTCCAAAATGCAACAAGGCACTAACTTTGCCTCCAAAAACACAACTTGTTCTAACTTCAGCTAAATTGAAGAAACCCATCATTGCCCTTCAAATCCAGCTGCTTCCTCTCAGCTCAAATCCCAGCAACCATTCTCAGCAATGATATTACCAACCAAAAAACAGAAAGACACCCAGAAAGAACACAACTTTGCAGCTCAAACGTTCGAATCAGCAAAGCAGAAATTCCACATATTCCATTTCCATAGTGAACCCAAGTCTCCAAAGTTCACCAAAAAAACAACCCCACTTTGCAAATTGCAAGCTTCTCCTTCCCAACCACCCAACCGCCAAAGAAAATAAGAAAACTAGAAACTGGGTTATATGAAACAAATCCCAAAACGAAAAGAAAAAACAAAATGATCACAACAACGAGGACTTGTATTTTCTTTTCGTTTGAGTTATTGGGTTTAGCGTTCTTGTGAAGTTGGGTTTTTGTGAACAGATAATTGTTGACGGGATCGAAGTGAAAGAAACTAACTTGTCGCCGGGAAACCAGAGAGGCCAAAGCAAGCAAACAAAGCTCAGACAGCTTTTTCTACTTTATAAATCAACAGCCCGACATGAAATAGACTTGAGCAAAGCAAAGCAAAGCATTCACTCTCATTCTCTCTCAAACAGTTTCTCACACTTAGTTAAAAAAATAACAAAATAATTAACAATAAAAAACAGAGATTAAGTTAATTAAACACCATCATTAATTATTGATGTATGTATCATATTCATTAGCGTGTGTTATGCTCCCCGCAGACATTGATTAATAATATTCCTTCCCAGTCCCTCAGCAGTGCCCACCTCAAAATATCAAATTCCAACCAAATTCACCTCACATTCCTGTAAATTCGCATTTCACTGTCTTGTTTCTTTATATCAATAATGATTTGGCTAAGTTGTTCTGGGGTTAATTTCAGTTTAGTATCCTAAATTCTTACCTTTAAGGCATGTTTGCTCATGCACTCTCAATTTTAACAATTACATACCTTAAGCTTTTCAATTTTTTACAATTTGATTCTGTCACTAACTTCATCGTCAAAATTTCCGTTAATTGCTTTGTGTGGCGAACCTGAGTCCCACTTATTCACTTATTTCAAAGTTAGTTGAAGGGTATTTTGTTAAAAAATAGTTTGGTATTAATGCATGTAATGTGTTCTTCATGGACTGGAAGACACCAAATTATGCTGAAATACTCTTCAACTAACATCGAAATAAGCGAATAGGTGAGACCCATATTTGCCATGCAAGTAATTAAGGAAAATATTGATGTTGAAGTTAACGTCGGAATTGGTTTGCAAAAAATTGAAAAGCTTAGGATATGTAATTGTTTAAATTGAAAGTGCAGGGGCAAACATGCCTTAAGGGTAAGAGTTTAGGGTACTAATTCGAAATTAACCCTTTTATTTATTAAATTTGTTCATCATATTATCTGATATATACATTAAGGAAGTCTTATGACTTAATACTGAATAAATAATTTGTTTTCGTAAATGATTTATTATGTGTGACAGTTATTACATGACATACCAATATTGTGATACCAATTCACATATATCATCAAAACTTCAATTTTAGAATATTAAAACATCAATCCACACGTGTTATGATGTTTGTGACATATAATATCACGTCCCTAACCAACACACACTTGACTTAATGATACTTTTCATATCAATTTTAGAAGAGTTTCTAACATTGAATCCCCTGTTAATCAAGTAATCCTTATTTTCTAAACAAAATTTGGTAAGTCTAAAATACATTTTTCTTAATCTATTACTTATTTTTCATTTTATGAAATTAATTATATAATTGTGAAATGTTTGTGTCCAGCTGGGGGAGTACGTGCGACGTTTGGTAACCTTTGGATGAGTGAAATGGGCTTTTTAACTTTTTTGGGAAAGTTTTTGACGGTGGGAATGAGATTTGGTTGAACTGCGCATGATCTCATTTGGGAAAAAAAGAAGTTTCCTTTTTATATGGTTGCTGACGTGGCGACGCACTTGAGGTTTGACTAATAAAGGGGGTCGTTTATTTTATTATTTTTGTAGTGATCCAGCATCCAGCATCCAACTATTTCTGCCCTTTTATTTGGGCCTTTTCTATGGAGATTGGACCCACCAAAACCCTTACACCATCATCTACACATCATTTTGATGATTCTCTTCGTTTTGTTTTTTTTCCCCTTATCATGGACCCATGGTAAATAAGGGACTTGTAGTGGTTAAGAGTTGTTATTCTTATATTAAAAATTTTCATATATACATTTATGACAGAAGACAAATTATAATCACTTTTGAGTCGTATTTAACCTAAATTCTTCTAAAATACTTTTTAATAGACAAGTTATCCACAAATTTGATTCTACGACCAGTAATTAACCAAATGCGGCTAGCCATAATTGAGAAAATGACTTCGGCCAAATCTTTAATCTCCTTTTCTCTCTCTCGAGTGATTCAATTAGATCAAAATGCTCAACATAATATAATGTTGCAAGATAGTAGTTCCGTTTGCATGATATCTCAAAAAAACGCGATAATTTACGACAACTTTTTGAGGGATGGATATGTTTTGTCTAGTACATACATTGTATTTGCAAATGGAATTAATATTTGACTCTACACTTTAGCTCGAACATATTAATTAATGCAAATAATGCTAATTGATTCCTCTATATCAAAATAATAATAACAAATAATGGTTGATTCCTAAACCTTTCAAGGGAAAAAAAAAAAAAAAGAAAGGAGAATTTTATATACAAGGTAGGGAAGGGCAGCAGCCGCAAAAGCAGGAGATGATCACATGTCACAAATTCGGTGGATTCCTCCTATACTTTCAATTAAAGTTTACCTCTCAAATAATATTAAATCATTTTTTAGCAATAAAAATTTAATATAAGTCAAATTTGGGAGACTATGTATACAGATTTTAAGCAGCAAATGACAAAATTGGCAATTAATCTGGACAATAAGAAGATCCTGGTTTTGAGGGAACTTACATAAAGCTGTGACAGCCCAACTATTCCTTTTGTTCATTCCATCTCTCCTTCAAGAATCAAAGACTGCCTCCTTTTCCCCTAACCCACTACCTCTTTTCTTCTATTAAATTCGTTATCTTGTTTTGAAAGAAGAACAAAATTCAAATAACATATCATTTACAAGCGATAGTTTAAACAACTTTAATTTATGAAGAAGAGGGCTCATATGTCGTAATCAACTGGTATAACCCACGTGTATGCGACAGATGATCTACCAAGTCGGCCATTTTTATTTTTTTTATCATGTGTTAATTAATTCTGATGTTTTCATGTGCTTTAATCTATATATAAATAAGGACCACAATTACTCATGGACCACTTGAATATATATATAAACTTTGAGCAAGAAGTGCTGGTAGAATTGACATATGTTAGTATGTTACTCAAGTCTCAATCAGCTGAAGCCTACTGTTAGGTTCTTATCTCAGTTGGTATGTTTGGTTTGGTTTCTGTGACAAAATTCTCTCTCCAAAAAAAGAGTCAATTTCATCAGAGCATAGTAAGAAAAAAGTTGGCAAAAACAAAAGGAACGAAGAAAAGAAAACTGGGGAATTATTTGTGTTTCACTTTCTCATGCAAAGAAACTCAATGAATATAATTAACAAGTCACAGAAAGAAGAAATGTTGAAAACACATGCTTTCTTTGATTCCTTGAAGATGCGTGTGTCCGATCAATTCAAGGATCAACGCTAACTTTTGAATTTTTTTTGTGGACAACAACTCGTTTGTATAAAGTATCAAACTTTTTCCAGTTTCTTTTTTCCAATATAGAAAAAGAAAGCCAGAATAAATTCCCACAATTAAAATTAGTTATTAATATAAACCAGATATAGAGACTAAACACAGATATAAACAAGCTAATCTAGCAAGCAACTCTAATTAATAATAAAGTGAGAAGGTTATTATACATGAAACGAAGACCATCCATTCTTATGGTTTAAAGCAGAGGAGGGCAGGCAGTTGACAGAGAAGACTGAAACCAAAGGAAGGAGGGAGGCGGGGCACGTGCAAGGCTGCAGCTTTTGTCGGGCCAACCACCTCCAACTCCGACCGGAATAATATTGCCTTAAATCTTTGCTTTTGTGGCTCTCCTCCATTTCCACCTTTTTTAACACTTTATACTATATACTAATACATCTCATATCACCTTCTGCCCCCGATTGTACGGACTAATACGGATCAAATATTTATTTCTTTTATTATTGAGGGTTGCTAAGCAGAAATAACTTTCATGTCACGTTGTGTATACATGCATGATGCATCGTTGTATTTGTATCTTTCTTAGTATGCCACGTAAAAGGAGGGATGTACGCAATATATGCATTTGGTGCAAAGTCTCTCTCATGTTACGCGAATCTTATTTTAATAATTAGTGATTGAATGGTACGGTGTACCTGTTTACAATATCTAGTACATTATCGATAAATTGTCATTATATTGAAGATATTATTTGCTTTATTTTTTGTGGCTCTTCTTCATTTCCACCTCTTTACACATCTCACCATTTTCTCCAATTGAATGGACATATAAGGACCTTATATTTCTTTTACGGAGAGCTGATAAGCATAAATAACTAATATATTATGTAGTCTATAAATATTTGTGTTTGTCTCTCTCATTACGTGATGTGTAGTATACACTTAAGAGAAGAGTACATCCACAAAGTTATATGCACCATATGACCTAAAACATGGAGTGATTCTTAGCTATAGATGCATTCGGATCTTCCATAAATAATTGGTGACTGATTAATAAGGTGCATCTATTTACACTATCTTATACATTATTGATAGTTTGTCGAGTCGACATGGATGAAATTATTTGGTTTTACTTGTCGAAATTATAAATAGCTAGCAGGAAATGTTTAGGTAGGAGACTGGCTACTGTCCATTAATTACTGTGGCCAACCTCAACAAAACCACTTTAACAATTAATACGACCACATGTAGGGTTCTTCCACGAATGGTGACGATGTTAGATAGAAGATTTGGAATATGATGCACAGGGATTTTGATGGATCGTATGAGAACAGCGGTTCTTCCACGAATGGTGACGATGTTAGATAGAAGATTTGGAATATGATGCACAGGGATTTTGATGGATCGTATGAGAACAGCAAGACAAAATGGAAATCTCATCGATTAAATTCACATCCCCATCCGCATATATGATATATCATCCATGAAAAAAGAAAAAGAAAAAGAATAAAAAGGAGACAAGACATAACTAACCCTTGGTCCTCCAATGATCTTTCGTAAACCTAACTGATAGCTTGCCGTACGTAGCTAAAGCTGATGCCATTATTCTTCATTAATTCGATTTCTCAGATAAAGCAGTTCTTGCTTGTTGTTAGCATGAAGCACTAACAATAAGATGTACATCAACTCCACGCAGAAAGAGTGTCTGCCATTACTATAATATCACCACAAAAGCCACATCTTTTTTTCAATTTTCACGACATGCATGTGCTGTGTAATTTGGATTTAAAGTAAATGATTAGCTAGCTGACACCGGCTGGCGGATATCAATCTATAATTTCTGATACATCAAGAATCGATTACAAGTTAACCTAAATATTCAAAAACCGACAGATTTAATTATCGATTTAGTACCAAGTAGTGTAAATTAAAGATTTGGGATGCACAAGTTCAATTAATTAAGGCATATGGTAGAGGCAAATCCAAATGATTCCGTCTGTCTTAATTATATTCCGTTGCCCGTGGCGCTTGGCATGCGAAGAGAATGATTTATGAAACCATGTTAGTTTGCACATGGCTTTGCTAATCATGTAGTTTGATATTAGCGCAGCGCAGAAAGGTAAGGGACAACAAGGAGACGAAGGAAACTTAATTATACATCTTGGGGCCTAGCCCTGGGTGTCATTTTAATCATTGTTAATTAACTACTGTCTTTAATTGACTACGCTAATCATGAGATTATTCCCCACTAAACCAACCTCCGTAAGTTTAAGTTTAAAACAATGAAAATTAACTAATTTTGTGACTGATATGTTAGTATATGCTAAGACAAGGACGTGACATGCAAATCTCTTGATGGATCCTCTCACCGTTAAACATGAGTCATGGTCCATGCCCTGTGTCCCTCAGTTTTGCAATTCCAATTTTATTAGTAAAAATCTTACAAGTGTCCTTTAGGGTTTTGCATTCTTAATATTCTTGGTTGATTATTTTGGTGATGAAATAATTTGTACTTTATGACGATAGTTAAAGATAAACTCTGAATACGCATAATTACTCATAAATTATGTTCGAGCCAACCCTAATTTCACACATCATTGAGCCCTAGTCGGGAGTGGTTTGTTTTGTGATATACACTAGAAGCTCTCGATGGGTGAAAGATAATAAGGAGGAGAAAGACAATGTTGATAACTGAGCCACTATGGTGATGTTGATATCCGAGCCACTAAGGTCGCCATCCAGGTGATTCAACAATATCTCCAAAGGAGGGCCTGCAAATTATTTGTTTTATCCGCTGAGAAAAGATTAGCCACATTATTTCCTTTATGTAGACCAATTCAAGGAGGCATCTTGTACTGCACCATTCATAGGTGGGGTTCAATCAATCAACTCCCATTCCCTCCAACTTGTGGTTGAAGATAGGTTTTTGAAGCCAATTAGTGATATGTTTGTGTTGTCCGAGCAAATCCCTCCCCACACTCGTCATCTTCACTAAAACGGGTTTGTTCTTAGAGATAATAAATGATACCTACCAAGTTCTAGCAATCCATTTGATCCTAATAAGCAACTGAGTTGTTAATTAATTATATGTGTAACTCACTCTGTTGATGCTCAAAATGGTTGGGCCATTATTGAGTCCAACTTAGTGATGAGGTGTGATGGATGATGGGTGAAGGCTTGGACCTTCAGCAGGTATGTGAGGGCTTTGGCCAATTTATAAATATACAAAAGACAAGATATATGTGGTTCACCCTTAATGAATGGGCTACGTCCACAGAGAAGATGTTCTCATTATGATATTGTTTGCATTTGTACAAGGGGGTTAGACCCAAAGATAAATGGAAGAAGGCCTAGGGCCTAAAGTACAAAGCTAGGAGTCTGGAGCCCAGGGGTCAAGTCCCCGGGTCTGGAGACCCAGGACCCGAAGGTTGGACTAACAGGAGAGTCCTGAAGAGGGAGCCCCCAGCTCAGTTTTTCATCCCCCTTCTAAGAGGAGAGAAGTCTCCTTTTATAGGTGAAGGGGAGTCTCCACTTCTTGCAGTTTTCCGATGTGGGACTCCTCTTGCTTTGCTTTGCTTCTTGTTGCTTGGTCAGTTACGGTGTCAACAAGAAGCATGATGGAGAAAGGCTTGGACTTTGTGTGTTTACGGCAGTGGGCAGATGAGCTTGCCTCCTGCCATTCTTCTTCCGGTTTCGGTTTGTATTGCAAGGAGGGATGAAGGTCTAATTATAGGCTGAAGAATGATTGTGTAAGGAAGGATCCGTGAGTGTACATTGCTCAACAGTTGGTTTCTCTATAAGTGTGCAGTAATTACTGTATGCACAGTAATGAAAGTGGGTTTGAGTTTTGGAAGAGGCTGGGAGTTCTCTCTCTGCTTACCCGTGTAATTAGGCTCAGGAAAGTGGGTATGAGTTTTGGTACTTTCAAGTAGCCCTAAAACTTCCATTGTCTGATCCTTCAACGGGCTTTATGAACACTTGTAACCATCCACACCACAATCCGCTCAACAAGTCCCAGGCATATATGTGACTTGAGTCCACTTAAACTTGTTGGGTGGTTTAGCATAGGAAAATGTATTATTTGTTTGGCAATGACATGTACACTATTTCTATATTTATTTAATGAATTAATTCCCAAAATACAGTTTGGATTAACACATGACCAATATTATATGTTATATTGAACTTTAAATATCATTGAGCTTCTCGTGACATTTTGGGCCCCAATAATAATCTATATAGAATTCTTGTTGGACATAGACTCTTATCTCCTTTTTAGCTTTTAATTATTATTTATTTAATAAACGTATTTGTCCTTTCACAATGAATTAATACTTGTGTTTTGAAAAAATTCTTAAATGAGTTGTTTTAAAATTTAACTATAAGGATATTTTACTTTACATATATAGATTAAAAATGTTTTTTTAATTCACCCACTAGAAATTGCCAAATTAGTATCCCCATGATAACAACAATACATACACGGCATGCATGCTTCTATAAGTTTTACTCCTTATTTTTCCATCAAGCTAGATCTTCCAATCCCTTGTCAACGGTGGAAACACTACTCTTGTTCCCAATGTTCGCATAATGATAAGAGACGTGATATTTGCATTTTAATGGACCAACCAATATGTATTTGTGAGTGAGAGTAGGAACTACCACATGTGCTCCAAAGTACGATCCATCCTATTGGGGCACTAAAATCATATAGCTAGGATCCGTATACTATTAGATTTGGTGCACAATTCATTAACCAAATGGTGATCAGTGATCACTCAAAACAAATGAGTCATATATGAACTCTATTAATATTAGGAAAAAGTTTGGCTCCGGTTCCTCCTCAAAATAAATAGAGTTTTGACACTTGGCAAATTCCTTTAATTTTTTTTTCTTTTGAATTCTGGCTTTTTATCACAAATGGTCCCTAAGGTTTGCGAAATTATCGTCTTTCGTCCTTAACGTTTTTTTGTGACATTAATGGTCCTTAAGGTTATACTCAACACATCAAAATAGTCCCTACTCTATGTTCGAGAAAGAAAGAAAAGACATGTATATGTGTACGAACAAAACAAGATATATATCCAACAAGCAAAAAGAACAAGATGACAAAGAAAAAAGAATCGAAATAAATAATAATAAGTAACTCACTCTATATTCTCTATTTCATTTATATATACATGTTCTCTCTTAACATGGGGGTTGGATCTGATGAGAATATTTGGTAGCCATAACCCTACAAATATAAATATAGATAGAGTGAACATTGAGTAGGAAGCAATTGATGAACCCCCAAGAAGCAAGCAAGAAACGAGATTGACGGAACGAATGCTTGTTAGAGGAAACCTTCCCTTCAAAGTGTCCCAAGAAAAATATAAATGCAGAATTGAGTCTGTAAATATCATTGCCTCTAGATCTGTCTCCTACATTTGCATATCCAAATTCAAGTAATTTCCAATCAAACCCAGCTCCAAAAAGATTAAAGAAATGTCGGCTCTTGCATTTTTATTGCAAGGCCGACAACCCCATATAAAAATTAGTATGAATTATTATTGTCAGTCACGTGGGGACTGGTTTTCAAAATTACTGTGTGTTTTTCTGCATGAAAGCGAAGCTTTTTCCAGCCTTGTTTCTTTTTCTGGTAAAACTTGAATTATTGCCCTTCTTTTTCTGACGCAAAAAAATATATAGCAGGACATTATAAATTTGTCACTATTAGATAGATACGTATCAAATTTATTAGTGCGGACAAAGTTTCTGTTTTTAATTAAATTGTTGAAAGAGAAACATCTTCCAGCAAATATTTGAAGCTTTGACAGAGGCCTTTAAATTTCTGCATCAAAAGGAGAGGCTGGCAAATCATTTGCGTATAATTCTAACTTACACCAAACAACCCATAAACAACAAGTTTTGTGTTTCCAAAAGCATTCAATCTGCGATTTGGTGCAGAATGTACCACCTAAATGTAGATCAATTGAACCTTGCATTTCCTGCTGGATGCCATGTGAGTTGCCAAGCAAGAATTTAGTTGACATTAATTCCATGCCATACTGGGTATCACGTGAATTGTTGAACAAAAAACAGATAGAGTTAGGTGCACATCTTCTAGGGTTCATCCCATTTAATTTGATTTTTTTCTAGCTCGACCGATGAAACTATGATTTTTTTTTTGGTTCAAATCATGTAGTTGTACTTAAGAATATTGATGCCTTTTTATTCAATCCAATCACGATATTTGAATTCAGGACATCCTTAGACTTAATGTTGAATAGTAGCCGTTCACATACCAAAGATAAGGTCACCATTATAATGTCATACCGAACCTTGTGTCTATGCATGCCCTACACTTTGAATCATCAATGGCCATGATTAATTCTTGAAATGAAGATTTCCCACCAATGATTCTGTGCCCATATAATTTCTAACCGTTAAATGCTCCAACCATGCATACTGATTATGCTTTTTAAAAAGTCTTTCAAATTACTCTAAGGTTACAATTATTATTATTATTATTTTTTGGGGTAGGCTGTGAAATGGGAATGTAGTTTTACGGAGACTGTAATTATTGGAGCTTTTTTCACAGTGGAGAGAGAATATTCCCAGTTGAAAAACAAAGAGTTTTGATTTATGATCCGACAATAAGGACGTGAAGTGGGCCAAACGATGCGTCGTGGGCCTGAGCTGAATTTAAGATGGGCCTACTTTGTCCCTTAATTAGGTAGGTTTGTGGGCCCAACGCAAAGCCGAAACCAAGCAATGCTAAATTCACCTGACGTGGGGGTATGGACACCTCATCATTGGCCTATGGTCCTGCGTTCGTCAACGCGTCTGATGCCTTGAGGGAAGAAATGAGATGATCGGGGTCCACCCAAATTCCGTAGCTCCATCAATCCATGTGGCTTTGATTTTGACCCTTTATCTAACATACGGTTGACTGTTTGCAAACGTCTTGCTCAACTCTGTTCAATTATTCACAAAATTGAACGTCCATTTTGGCTTGGCTTGGCAAAAGAGTTTAAGAGTGTGATAATTTCCTCTTCTTTTTTTCTTGGCCAATTGCCAATAGCAAATGTGTCTGGTCTATCAAACTCTAATCTTAAACTACCTCATCAAGTAGCTAAATCTTCTATTATAGGTTTTACTCTGTTGACACTAAAGTCCGATCTAATGTTCTAACGTACAGAAAAGAATGCAGACAAATTATATCATATAATCGTACTTTAGTACTATAAATAATATTTCCAAACTCTTTTCTTGTTTAAAGAAGTACATGGGAGGTATTTTCTCCTCAAAAGTGATTGACTTATCTACAATCACTCTCAAATGAGCCGTTATTTTATATAGATTGTGGATAATGTTGCGTCATTTTCCATCATATTGAAAATCATCTTACATAAGATCACAACAATTCTGCATTAAAATCTCCGGACTTACTGTAACTGACAGAACTGCACAATTCCTTCCAATGCCAACAAAACCATTGATGAAAGTTTTTTCTCCTCTGTGAGAGAGCATGTGACATGATGAGGACGGTGGATTTGGTCGACTAATATAATATATCATAAATACATACCCCTCCCATATTTTATCGATTTCCTTATTTTGTAGGAAAGGTAAGGTCATCATTGAACAAGTGGTACATTATGCATACTTTCCTAATTCGATAAAGCAATCACATTAATCTCAATGGTGCTCCCAGAGTGGTACAGAGAGAACAACACTGGTTGTGGCCCAAAATTGTAGACTGGCCTACGTTTTGACAAGGTGAGCTATGGTTACAAAGAGGTACTAACATACATTGAAGATGTCTCTTTGGCGGTATTCAAGTTAATCACACACTGCCATGCGTCTTCACATTCCCACATGGCAATGCTTGATTGATTTGGAATCCTCGTCACGATGGCATCCTGTTGCATGAAAGTTTTCACGGATTGCTTATTGCTAACTCTAGGTTGAGAATTGAGATTCCGTAGTTATAAGTTACAACAAATGACTATTGACTGCAAGTGTGTCAAAACAAATTTAAATTAACAGCAAACTATCCCTTTAAATTTGCAAGCATCAGCAAAACTGCATTGCAAATGAACCATACTTTACAGAGTGAGGTCGACCAACATCACTTCACACTGAAACAAGGTGACAGCAAGTATTCTAAGGAAGCCCGCAATACATGCAAACTTTGTTACAGCATACAAATTTTCTCAACCAAAACAAGCTTTTACCCATCTGCATGATTGCATCTCCCACAACCATCTATATATGTTGGTATCAAGGTCTGCAATCATGTTTTCCTGGAAACCTTCCTCTTTCTTGATAATCCCTTTTGCTTTTCATCCCTCTTCCTCTTCTTTACTTGATTCTGGAATGATTTACCAACCAAGGAAGGTTGTTCTTTCAAGGCAAAGCTTTTTGCAACATGTCCTAAGTGAAGTTTCTTCACCATAAATATTCTTTTCAGCTCACCACGATGGGCAGTGTATGCACGAACCCAAGAGCAAAATGCGTTTTTGGCCAGTGTCTTCGTGTCTGGCTGAGAAAAGAAACAAAGGCAATGTGTTAATGTTAATCACAAAGAAAAAAACTCATAATTATTACAAATATTCAAACCTATAAATCTGGCTGGCATACCCAGCAAACATATTAAACCAAAGGATATTTCCTTATCTGGTTTGGATAAGTCATTTGCTAAGGTTTCACAATAATGCGAGATAGCTAAAGATTAAGAAAAAGTCCAAAACTGGATGGAGGGCTTTCTTCACAGTACAAACACAGCACGACAAAGCATACTTTAAGGCACACTGAAGAAGAATCAGGAGAAGAGAAGTACCTTCTCTGTAAATGCTTCAAGTGCCTTTTGCAAAGACATCACCCAAGGATGTGAGTCAATGGAAAGAAACTTCCTGACATGCTTATGACCAAATAGTGGAAAACTATCTAATACTTTGAGGAGGGGATACTCTTGTAGGGAAACACCATGTTTCTCCAACTCTTTCAAATAATCCATTTCAATTGGCTGTAAAAATAACAAGGAATCTCCTCTTTCGCCAAGCCGAGCGGTTCTTCCAACCCTACATCAAGTATGAAATAAATATCAAGAAAACATTAAACATGCACAATAGACTTAGCATAGTGAAATTCCTTGCTAAGAAACAAAACTTCAAAATAAATAACCTTGTAATTCTAGCCACTGAAAAAACAACATCACTCTGTTTTAAAACCAATTAGTTCTTAAGGCTTTTCAAATATTTGATTAATTTAAAATATTGGGATATCGTTATTTTCTTATGCATCTCATGAGGAAAGTTTGATGATGTATAATCATGTAATGCTGCGGATAAAAGTGTTACTTAGTTGAATGAGCATCCATGGACTGAAAACAATCAAAACTCTGGCTTATATTGTTGCACATGCAGGAGCGAAGAGGGGGGATAAAATGGGAAAAGAAAAATGAAGATGGATAAGTTTAAATACCTATGAACATATTCAGTAGCCTCGCCTGGAGAATCATATTGTATGATACATTTTACTTTCGGGAAATCCAAACCTCTAGCACAAACATCTGTGGACAATAGAAGAGCCGATTTTTCTTTTTTGAAGGTTTCAAACGCAGTTCTTCGATCCTCCTGCTTCATATTCCCATGTAACCGAAAGGTCTTACATCTAACAAACATCTGCTTAAGTTCTGCTTCTAGCCCTGAGTGAGGTCTGAATTGGAACTCACTTATCAAGGAGTAGTGAAAATCCACTGCATCACATGTTGAAAAGAATAGCACAATCTGTAAAATGAGCATGTGAGTGAGAACTGACAAGGTAATGCATAATAAAATGAAGTTAAAGACTGCATAGAAAGACCCAAACTGTGTTAAGAATATAAGACATCACTTTGAGGATTTCAGGATGTGGTAAATAGGATACATCATTGATGCTGAAGGACATTATCCCTTTATATGAACTCACTAGCACAATATCACAGAATTGAAAAGTATAATCTTGAATATGAAGATTCTAAAGACTGCCAAAGAAAGAAAAAGCTAGCTTCCATAACCATTAGAAAATGGAAGGTTGCGAAGTAGGCTTTACCTTTTCGGAAGTTTCTCGCTCAAAAAGATGTTTTAGAACGGAAAGAAGTACAGCTAGCCGTGCATTACATGGTACTGCAAAGAAATTTGATCAAAACAGTTAATCACCACATCTATTATGTAGTCTAATGAATCATACCCTGCCAGTCCCCCAACAATAAAAAGAAAAAGAAAAGAAAACTATTGGCACATACCTTTTACATATCTCTGGGTCAATTGAGCTGGAAGTTTATAATCTTCACTAAAAGAGCCTGTTGTCTTTACTGAAGGTTGTGGTTCATCATCTGTGTCAGATCCTAAATGCTCATGTAATGCAATTGACTGCGTCTTTTTCTCAGGCATGCCAATCATAACAGGTTTTTCTAAACTCATTTTCGCAAGATGATTGACTTTTTCATTTAAGGTCGCTGATAATAGCAAATTCTGCCTCTGAAACTCATATTTAGTTGAAACAACACTATCCTCAGTGGCAGAGCCATGTTGCATTGAACCCAAACGATCTAGTATTTCCTCTATTTCTTTTCCAAATCCCAATTCCAAAATTCTGTAAAAAAAACATATGGATATCTAATGAATGCACGTCCAAATTATACAATGACAATTGGATACAACAATAGCAATATACACATTCATGACAGAGTATATAATAAAAACTCGAATGGTGTATGTGTAGCATACCTATCTGCTTCATCAAAGATAATCCAACGCAAACTTGTGTGCAAGAACGATGATGTATTCTTCAGGTGATCCAAGAGTCTTCCAGGAGTTGCAACTAGAATAGATATGCCTGAAAAAAGCAGATGGGTAGTGAGCAGACCATACAAAAAAAATCTTTAACAAAAACCAGTAACTTAAAGTTTGGGCACCTTTGCGCAGCCTGGCCTTCTCCTTGTTCCTGTTTTCACCTCCCATTACATAACCAGGGACAATCCAATGAAACCTGTGCAGTAACTTGTGCAGGATTTCATGAACCTGCAAACACAGCTCGCGCGTTGGTACAAGAACCAACGCTAGCAATCAAAACAAGCATATGTCAATGTTAGTATGCGAGCTTACAAGCATGTTTGTATGTTTGTTCACAAAATATATCGATGCTATGTTTGTATGGCACCTACCGAAAGTGCCATCGGAGCGCTGAATTCGAGGTTGGTACAAGTGCAGGTGGTGGATAACCGGAGCCAAATACGCCACCGTTTTGCCTGTGCCCGTAGCCGCATTCACAAGCACATGGCGGCCGGAGAGAATTACAGGGATGGCTTGAGCTTGCACCAGAGTTGGAGCTTTGAACCCCAGCCTCTCTGTTTCGTTCAAACAACAAAAAGGTATTTTCTTTATTATTTTGGAAGAGAATTAAATTATAGTTTTGGCATAAAAATAAAAATAAAAATAAATTTGTATTACCTTCGAGCTGCTCGCATAAGTTTGAGTGAAGGCCGAGGCTGGAGAAAGAGCAAGACGAGAAGATTTCACCTTCCTCTGTTTCTGTGTTTTTTCTCTTGGCGGCCACCATTTGAGCTGCTGCTTCTTTCTTGCTCCAAGTTCCTACTTCGAATTCACTTCTTATTCCAGCACCAACCCGACCCGAAACTATTGGGCCTGGACCCTAAATATTACAAATTTGGACCCTGGCCCAGCCCACAATGAAACTGCAGTGCCTGACCCGCCTGAGCTGAAAACTGAAAAAAGCTGAAGAGGTGCTTCTGAACCTCGTCGTCTCTCTTGCATCTTCAACCTGTGAGAAGTCTCCAACAAACACATTAATCAACCGGTAAGCTTCAACTGTTTCCATGTGAACGTGATCGAATTATTTACACTTCGTGTAGTTCAATTTCAGGAAAATTTTACCTTTATTTCGTGGTTGGCTGTAGCTCGGGCTTTAGGGTTTTTGCGCGCATCTGGATCTGTGAGCGATTCAGATGGGTTCGGACGACGTCGTAGGGATTGATAGCTTGGAGAAAGGGTTACTATCCGAAACTGCAAATGAAGCTGAAGATGAAATAGTTCTGTATGCAGCTTCGTTTCAGGAGATGGAGGAGAATTATGTGAAGTACCAAACAGCACAATGGCTTCTTTACTCTTTGCTTTTAATATTGGCATGGGGAATTGGGTTCTTCATGCTGCTTTATTTACCAGTCCGAAGATACATTTTGCGCAAGGATATTCGGTCCAGAAAGCTCTATCTCACTCCCAATGCCATTGTTTACAAGGTAAATTCAAATTTGAAGTTTGAATCTTTTTTCTTCTTGTTGATAATTTGAGCTCTTGAATGTGCTTTGTTCTTGTTTAATATGATTGTTTGTCAATTGATCAATCTTTGAATGCTGCTGGACTATGGTTGGTTTTGCTATATGAAATTATGGACAGATGGTTACCTTTGGATGATGCTTTGTTTCTTTAGCTCAGGTTACAAAGCCAGTTCCATTTCCAATTTTTGGGGTGCTTAAGAAAGAAAAGCATGTTTTGTTGCCTTCAGTGGCTGATGTTGTAATTGAGCAAGGTAAAGAGCATTATCAGTTGCTACATGAATGTTATTTTCCAATACCTTAGTCTTGCTGGTAATGTCTTAGAACCGCCTATAATGCTATTGTTATACTCAGGATATCTGCAGTCTCTCTATGGTGTCTACTCACTTAGAATAGAGCATGTTGGTGTCAGAAGGCCGCCAAGCGATGATGTTCAAATCCATGGTATTGCAAATCCCAGTGCTTTCAGGAAGGTACTTACTCACTGTAGTTGTGTTAAAGTTATCCCCAAGTTTAGTAAGTATGAGTTACTTTATCAACCTTGATGTCCCATTTCAGGCTGTCCTCATGCGCCTGTCAAGCATGACGAATGAGGTTTTCTCTAGACAAGTTTCCACGCTCGAAGACATTCCCAATTTGAGGGTAAGGTCATATGCCAGATGCTTCCGGTCCTTATCAAAGGAAGTTGAACTTATTTTGGTTATATTTGACAAGCTTGATCTGGGCGTATTGATTAAACCTTGATAACCTGTTAGGCCATTAACAATGCTAGGAAAAGCCCTTCCTTATCTCATTCAGCGAGGCAATTGTCTTTCACAAGTTCAATATTTATTAGTTCTCTTTCTTTCTATTGTCAGCTTCAGATGTCCCCGTCAAAGCCCCTCAGGTATGGGGATCTAACACTACTGCAGAAACTTGATGAAGTTGGAAGTTCTGTAAAGGTAGAACGCCAAACTTCTACTTTTGTTTTAAAGGTAGGGTATGCTCTTCTTTCTCGCAGACTTTACTTACATCTGGTATATTTTACAGAGAGTTCAAACATTACTTGAGGAGCACCCTCCAACATCAGAAACTATAGAATGAAGTAAGTTGATTAAAGTCAGCAATGAATTTTAATTCTTCTGGCCCTTCACATATTCGTAGTTGGACATTTTTCTTCTCAACACAAGCTGATTGTTTGATAATATACTCAGATGTGCCGTTGCCTATGTTTGGATCTAGCATGTGATGCAGGATATGCAGGACGTCTGTAATTTGACATCAGGCCTGGTACAACATGCATGCACCCCGATAACATTTTATCATCACCTATCTCAGCTGACAATCCAGCAGTGCATTTTACAACCCCACAAACATTAGATATGCTTCCAACGTGTCTGTTGGTGATTTTGGTGTACTTTGTATCTTATCATTTGCAAATATAGAAATTGTCCATTGTAAAAAAAAAAATTATGATTCTCCCCATTGAGGTTTGTTGTGTGCTGTTCTTTTCACGAAAAGATTTGTTTTTTGTTTTCTTTTCTATTTCTCTCCTGTAATAATCTGGAAATTCCATTCCATATATTTTCAAGTTCAACAGATTAAAATTGTTTCATTTTTTCCTATATTTTCAACTTTTGCCCTCTTTTGGGCCTAAGCTGATTGTGTGAACATCTCTGTTTCTGGCCTTTATCTATGTGCTGCAAATATAAACTGGCCTTTTCTCGGGTTATCCGTGATACTCCTTCGTCAAACTTTTTAATATTTTCCACACTTTTTTTCGCCAAATTGTACGTTCAGTAATTATCTCTGAAGGGCCATCCATGACAAGGTTGTATTTGTTGTGAGCCACATGAAAGAAGCAACGGTAGAACAATTCATTCAGACAACAAAAATGATTATATATTTTTCGTACGATCTTGTCGTGGTGAACCTAAGTTTTCTTGTAAGAAATCTTAAAGCTTTAGGGATGGTTGAGATGAAGTTGGGGAAAAGGAAGAAGTGGTTGTGAGTCGCTCTCTAATAAAATTTTCTATTATGTCTTGGGCGTAGGGTTTGCCAACTAAACTTGTCTTTATTGAAATATGCATGAAAAAAGGAAAACAGAGGAATTTGGTTGGGAAGATGTCGAGTTTGGCTTACCTATGTTGACTTCTCATTCAATTCTCCTTGTGTTTAGTAGAGTTTCCTCTACCTCTTATTATGAGGTCTTTCCGTACCTTCATTTGGGTTTTTTCTTTCTTTCTTTCTTTTAAGTAATACAGTAGTAGTTATGTGGATTATGCTAGTTGGTAAGGCATGTAGGCTTGCTTATTGCATTCGAGTTTGATCATCCTCTTTATACGCTAAAGAGAATATCGATATTGTAAAAGAAGAAAAAAGGGTAATAATTATACATAAAATGTTAATTATCGAAGGAAATATCTAAATAGTGCCCTTCAAGACAATAACAAGAGCATGATGCTTGGGTGTTCATGACTAGATAGATGGACCTTTGATAGAACATGCTCTACGAATTAAATTAGAGGTCAACAAAAACAAAGATATGGATTTGCCTATGGGAGTTTGGATGATTAGTCACTATCTACCGCCCAAGTATTCAGGCCCCTACAAAGCATTTTTAACATTAATAACCAATTGGAATTTGGAAATTGAGCTAAAAGAAGATAGAAATAGCATGGAAACTTGAATTGAAAACTCATTAGGGTCAAGCAAATTTCGTGCTTTTGGGAAAAGACAATTGCAATAGAACACGGATTTCGTCACGTGAAAAATGCCGTGAGCTAATATGGTCGATGAGATTGAGGCGTGAGAACATCATCATCAGCAAGCAAGCATTGGCTTGGCTTGGCCTTTGCATGCAAATGTGATGCAGCACGACATGTTTTTAGAAAAACCAAACTTTTTGTCCAAGCTAGCTTTTAATTGTTTTGCATGCAAAATAGTTGGAAACTTATTTCTCTCGGAAAATAAATATTGCATGCATATATTGATGTCAATAAGGGCCGACTAGCTCGCACAATCTCCTCTTCGACCAAAAAAACGCTAGCACAATCCCCTACTTGGGTTTTGTTTCTTTTTATATTTATTGTATCCAACAACCTCAATTTCAATTTGCTCTTAATTTGTATGTAGGTGCTTGCTTTTGTTGCCTAGTTTATTATTCGACTGGGATTGTGGGTTTTGGTACACTGTTGTCCTTTTATTTTTGTTTGTATTTTATAAATACAAATGAGATTTTAAACTTCTCATTAATATTTTGAACGACCATGATTCAGTAATATGACATGTGTGATCAGCGAATAATGTAAATATTTGGTTATACTCATTTCAAATGAAATGAATTTATTTTGTTGGGAAGTAGAGCATTCCATTTCCTTGTAGGTAGATAGGTAGGTATAGTAATTAGTGAGTGGAAGCAAAGTTCAACGCCTAATGTTGAGTGTGAATGTTGGCTGAAGAAAGTCATCATCCATAATACAAACAGTAAAGAGAAAAAGATAGATAACAAAAACCAAATCAAATCCAAAACCAAAGGACGACTGGTGGTGATGGTGGTTGTGATGGCGGTGGTGATGGCGGTGAAGAGACATAACTTTTTTAAAATTAATTTATATGCGACTTGGCATGAGTTCCCCCAAACCCAAGTACTGAATAGTTCTTATTACTTTCTGGTCTAACAGTGGATGCATTTATTCCTGATCCCTTTGCTCTCAAAAGAAAAGAAAAGAAAAGAAAAAATACAAACCCATGGGCATATATGTATTTTCAAGAGAGAGAGTGTCCTATATGTGTAACCCAAAAACCATATTTTATTTTTTTATAAAGTTCAAGGCTGCCATGACAAATCAAAACACATTCAGTCAGTCGCACTAATTAAATTATATGTATTTTATTTATTAATTCATCTGTCTTGGCAGTTTATATTTGGTTTTTTTTAATTATCAAAGATAAATTAATTATAAAAAGATTATATAAAATACATAATTGTACAAATTTTTCTGGTCATAGATCTTTGTATTTTGCTAGACGGTATGTAAAATGCCTCTCTGTCCTCATAGCACAGTAACTCAGTGTGAGAGAGAGAGAGAGAGAGAGAGAGAGAGAGAGAGGGAGTGCTTTGTCGTTGTTATTCTGAGGACGACTGAGAGTTGCCCAATACTTGGCGTCTCCTCTCCAACCGTTTCAAATACACAGTGACACAAAATCGAATGCTACCACCGATTCTCTTCGAGTTCTTCACCACCTCAATCCCACCACCATTTCTCTATCTTTCATCAATTCCATCAAATACCCTTTAGCCTTCTTCCTCTTCTCTTCTTCCCAAGATTGCCATTCTTGCAAGCTTTTCTCATTGCTGGGTCTGGGACTTGCTCCAAATCGATACTTTCCAATTGGGTTTTTGCTGTTTTGGGATTTGAGCATCTGAGTCGTCCATGGCTGCCTCCTCTGTTGCATCTCCGCTCTGCACGTGGCTCGTGGCCGCTTGCATGTCGGTCACGTGCGACGGGGACTGTTCCACCAGACCTTCCATGCTCAGCTCCTCCAAGAGACGACCCAAATGTGCTGCAAGAAGGAGGCTGCCGTCTAAATGTAGTAGCTTCAGTGCCGATTTTCAGAAGGGCCTGAATTCTGCCTTCAGTGGATCCAGCATTCAGGGCCTCATGAGCTCCTGTTTGGCTTTTGAGCCTTGCGATGAGTACTACAGCTCAAAGGGTTTATCTTCTTTGGGCTCCAATGGACTCTCCTCGCTGTTTGGATCCAAAACTGGGACTACCAGTCGAAGGCAGAGGCGTTTTCATGGAGCCGCCCATTCTGGTAATTGTGTTTTTGTGATCTTTTACTGGTTTTGACCTGTTATCAGTTAATTATTAATCTTGTGATTGTATTTTCAAGTATATCAGAACATGTTGATTGTGTTGTTGTTGTTTTTATTTTTTATTTTTTAATATTCAGAATCTTGGAAGCAATTCAATGTATTTTGTGTGTGCGTGCGTGTTTGTTTTTTGGGTAGGGGGTGTTTACGCACTGCAATTGCTTTGGGTATAACTTCTTGTTTCGCTTACGTCCTTGAACGTTTATATCTGAAGTTGGATTTAATTGATTGATTTTTTTTTTTTAAATATGTAGTTTGGAATTTTAAAAAGCTAGTTTGTGTTGTGTGTAAAAAAGTTCCTTTATTTTTTTCATTACAAAGCTAATAGGCTTAGTTTATCCTTACACTGCAGTTTGTTTATTTGAAGTTGGTTATGCTGTTGGAAAGAGGAGAAAAAGTTTTCATGTTATGCTTGTCTTCTTTTCTTTTGTAATAAAAGTGGGTTTACACAGGCCATAAGATAAACAATTGGGTTAATAGTAAAATGGTTCTAATGGAACTAATTGACTCAAAGCATCTGCAATGCCCAACTGTTGATTGATGAATGATTACACTAGCCAGGAAATGGCATTTAAATGTAGAGAAGAGTAAAAATGTCTCATTAGCCAAGAAGTTGCTATATCTTGAACGAGGAAAGAGAAGAGGGACTAATCGTCTGCTACCTAATAAACCTTTGAGGACTCTAACTAAAGCTTTCCTAAGATTCAAATGGTATAAAATGATAGGTAGTAATTTAGTGACTATATACCGTCTGATATGCCGATCATCTCTGTTCATTTCTATATTACTGTTATTGTTGGAAATATAGGGGAAACCATGGCTGTAGCTGTGCAACCTACTGAAGAAAGAACAAAACAGAAGAAACCTACAACAAGACAGAGGCGAGTGGTTGTAACAGGAATGAGTGTGGTGAGCCCACTTGGTCATGATTCTGATGTCTTCTACAACAATTTGCTGGAGGGAGTTAGTGGCATTAGTGAGATAGAAGCTTTTGATTGTACCCAATTTCCAACGGTAAACAATTTACTAAACCTCCCTTCAATTGTTGTATTCTCTATATTATGTTCTTAGTACCTTTTCTTTTCTTTAGAGGATTGGTGGGGAGATCAAGTCTTTCTCAACTGACGGATGGGTAGCACCAAAGTTTTCCAGACGAATGGATAAATTCATGCTTTACATGCTTACTGCTGGGAAGAAAGCCTTGGCAGATGGTGGAATTACAGAAGATGTCATGGAACAAATTGACAAAGCTAAATGTGGAGTTTTGATTGGTTCAGCAATGGGTGGCATGAAGGTAACCTCAGTGCTCTGTGGTTTAACATTATGTACGAAAAATTGGCTTGCAAGAGCTTCTACTGATATATCTTCAATTTATGTTCTTCAACAAGCCTAGTTTAGAGTCTGTAAGGTTATGTCACATCTTTTTTTGGTGCTCCGAAACTACTTCCTTTTATTTCAGAACTGGACTTGATTATATTATTTAATTATTTATGTAAGACAGTGTATCACTATTTCTCTCCCATACTGAAATGTCATGTAAAGTTGATCGAATCTTTTCACAAAATATGGAAATTCAAGCTAGATATTACCACATTGAGCCAAAAAATCCGTAGCTGGGACAAGGAATCTTATGTGTTCTTCATTGCTGCAGTAAATATCTCGACTGACGACTTCGTTTGGTATTTTGACATTGATCAGGTGTTCAATGATGCAATTGAAGCTTTACGGGTTTCATATAAGAAGATGAATCCGTTCTGCGTACCTTTTGCAACTACAAACATGGGTTCTGCCATGCTAGCAATGGATCTGGTGAGCTTATATTTAGTGTTTGCAATACTTTTACACGCCATAATGACTGCTGGAATTTTGTACTTGTCCTTTTAACTGCTTTACTCATGAAATTGCAGGGTTGGATGGGCCCAAATTATTCTATTTCTACTGCTTGTGCTACGAGCAACTTCTGTATCTTGAATTCGGCAAATCATATCATTAGAGGCGAAGCTGTAAGTGGTCTACAAATCTTATTATGGAATTTTTTTTTATAATGTTAAGAAAACGTGAAGTGAATCAGTGGTAAAGTTGAATAGAAAAGAGGATATACTGACTAACCATCCTTAAATATGCCATTATGATTTTATTGCAATTTTCTTTGAAATTATATGCAGGATATTATGCTCTGCGGTGGTTCAGACTCAGTGATGATACCTATTGGTAACTCTCCCATCCCTTAACTATATCATTTCTGTCTTATTTTTACTGAGATTTGCACGACGTTTTCATGATATTGTTGCTCTTATGTTATCACTCCAGGATTGGGAGGCTTTGTGGCATGCAGAGCACTTTCACAAAGAAACAGTGATCCAACGAAAGCATCACGCCCTTGGGATATTGTAATGTTATCAATAACCATGCTAATTTCATTTGTTCTTTTTCCCATCCTAATTGGTTGTGTGCTGAAACTTTTAAATTTTTTTGTCAAGAACAAGAAATGGTATGTTCACATAAAGCATGCCAATGTAATTTTAGTTCTAGAAATGTGTATTGAGCTCAAGATTTGAGTGTATTTACTGTAGAAATGTTTAACAGGTATAAAGTGACATCATTCTGAAAGCAAATCCTGTAATCTGTATTCTGGGTTTCTTACTTACTTGTAGACTTACATTAGTGTTGTTTCTCACAATATCTGGTTTTTGGTTATTGGTCAGAATCGCGATGGCTTTGTTATGGGGGAAGGAGCTGGCGTTTTGCTTCTAGAAGAGTTAGAACATGCTAAGGTATTTTAAACTCTATATCTATGACCGTGGTAATAGCACTTGGGTGTTTCTCGCAGTTTGCTTTTTCTCTTCTATGTTCTATGTAGGATCACATCTTCTGTAAGGTTGTAGGTCATCAGGTACTTTAAACCACATTCTGTAGCAATTCTGTATCCTGTAGTTCCCTCAAGTTAATCCATCTCATGCTTTCTGTTGTTACTTCTCTTGGGTTACATTGGGTGACTTGTAGTCAACTTTGCTTGCTGCTACCTCTGAAGTTGCATGAGCCCATTTTCTAATTCTGCATTTCTATCTTACTATGTGATATGATGTTTGTGTATAGATGCTACTTTAGAGCATTTAATCACCAATTAGTTTTTATTTTTGTAGAAAAGAGGTGCAACTATCTATGCAGAATTCCTTGGTGGAAGCTTCACATGTGATGCTTACCACATGACTGAGCCACACCCTGATGGTAATATGCTTCGCCTTTGACAATATCGTTCTCTCATTGTTTTGTTGAGCCAAGGTAGCAAGAAAATTTTCTTTTAAGCTGTTTCTGTTGATTTATTAGTTTCTTTCTTTTGTACTGCATTTACACTAAAGAAATTTCAATATTTAAGAAATTTAAATGCAAATATTCATATGAATGTCTTCATAGCATGTCTTTGTTTATCCTTTTTTGCTAAGTGATTTTCTATATTGATTTCAAGATATTTGAAAGTATCCTTATGGCTCCTGAGTCACCTTGCACTTGTTTCATTGAATCTTATCACATTCTAGAATCTGAATATGTTATTAATGTCGTCTGAAACAGGTGCTGGTGTTATTCTCTGCATAGAAAAGGCATTAGCTCAGTCTGGGGTGTCTAGGGAAGATGTTAATTACATCAACGCTCATGCTACATCCACACCGGCCGGAGACCTCAAAGAATATAATGCTCTTATTCATTGTTTTGGCCAGAATCCTGAGGTAACCCACTTTGCATAACATTTATTATCTGTTTTCTTAATATCATGTATTGCCATGTTTGGTAACCTCCTACTGTTTACAGTTGAGAGTGAACTCTACAAAATCCATGATTGGTCACCTGCTAGGAGCAGCTGGTGCTGTAGAGGCTGTTGCAGCAGTACAGGTAAGTTATGTGTTGTTTTTACCTTGGAAGAACTATATATTTTTCAAGTCTTGTATGTAAAGACCAAATACAACTTGCAAAATTATGCCTTAGCTGATTTTTTTAATTGTTTGCTTTCAGGTGTAGTTCTTGACATGTAATTTTCTTTTTGTGTAGGCAATACGAACTGGGTGGATTCATCCAAATATCAATCTGGAAAACCCAGATGAGGGTGTGGTATGTGACCTTTTATGGTCTTGTCACCCTTTTCTGATGTATGATAG
>NW_018921354.1:764709-798412 GCF_002207925.1 Prunus avium
TGTATGATAGGAAGTGAAACGATAGTTATTTTCAATTTATCACTGGAATCATCTAATTTGTCTACACATCAATTCAGGATACAAAACTACTAGTGGGCCCAAAGAAGGAGAGACTGGACGTTAAGGTGGCATTGTCTAACTCATTTGGGTTCGGTGGCCACAACTCGTCAGTCTTGTTTGCCCCTTACAAGTAGTAACACAGATCTAGTGTGCTACTCCAACTTTTGCTGCAATCCCTAAGGTATGTTTGCATACTGTCACTTTTTTGTTAGAAGGAATTGTAATATGTATAACAAATAAAGCAGAACCATCTTTCTTTAGGAAGTACAAGATTCACTTTCTTTCGTTTAGTCTGCTTTACATAAGTTGAGCAAAAGTTGTTATTTGCAGATGGGATTGATCCAATTGCCGTAAGCGCCCATGAAGTCTCCTTTGTATTTGATCTTCTGTTTGGTTGAGTGAGTTGCAGCTCTGAAAACTTAATTCGGTTTGACAGTTGATCGCTGGAGAAGACTGTTGAGGTGGCCCATAAGTAGAACATTAAGAGCTCACCCAATGGTTATCAAGAAATACTTTTGCTTAGAAAATTTCCCTTCTCATAAATAGCCACAGTAGGGTTTGATCTTCGTATGTGCTAGTCATTGAACTGCCGCAAGGGCAATAGTTAACGTTTGATTTTGGTTTTCATGTACAAGTAGTTGGCTGATAAGATCAGATAGCTGTAATGAAATTTGAGTTTGCAGTTGCATGACATTACTTTTTTCGAAACTGTGAGCTGCTTTGTATCTTGTCAAATTTTTGCTTTAATCATGATGTTCCAATAACAAGTATTTTGTTTTGTTTTGTTTTAATTTGTGTTTCGTTTTTGCTTTTTGGGTGACGATTTTCACACGCCCATTTTATCCATCACACTCCTCTCTCATAGTTTGTGTTTTAGAAATCATAAGTTCAAGAAAGTTGACAGAATGAGATTGAAAATCGCTTTTCTTTACCCTTATGAATAGAATAGCTTCTTAAAGAGTTTATTAGAGCATGATGACCAAAAAATGAAAACAAACATTCAGTTCCCCTTTTTTCATTTTTCACGTTCCTCGACGATCTCTTTTCTTTCTTCATCATTTTTTTTTCTTTTTCTTTTTTGATAGGCTGGCTGGGCTGCTCAGTATGATAGACCCTAATACTGAAAGAGAAGAAATTCAGAGAAGGGAAATAAAATATGTAAAGTTCCAATTCATTTCATTCATGCTTTCTTTACAGTGGAGCCTCAGGGAGTAACAGCAATACAAAGCCCATTAGAAGTTTCTTAGCAACCCATCAGCTAATATGCTTTCCCACAACATGACCCGAGCCCATAACAAGCGTCCATTCAGTATAAGAACAATAATAACAATTAATAAATCAAGAAAATTACTGTAATTTATAAATTTTAAATAAAAAATTTGAAAAAAAACCTTTAGTACAAGTTTCCCTTCAATGTGTCAATCGAAGTAGTCCTGGTACTCACCTACTTTTTCTTCTTGCTGCCTCCTTTCTTCTGAACCCTACTTTTATTCTTAAACTTTAAGCCTTTAGTGGCGAGAATAGTTGAGACACTCTTCCCTTCCAGCTTCTTTGTCATCTTCACCACACTTGATATCCCTTTTCTTGCAGCTGCCCTATGCTCCGGCCTACGGCTCATCATTTTTCGATCAAGCGGCCAATATGCATACGGTTCAAGTTTGTCCTTCCTCTTCAAATCCCCACCAGCCTTCTTGCTGGCGTACTCTTTGCCGGTGGCAGCCCACCCGGACTCTGATGTCTTCCGCCGCTTCTGTGTTTTCTTTGAGTCTACGGACAAGTAACTACCCGCTTCACTTCTAGCATATGAATCAGGTTCCGATGGCTTTCTCTTGTACGATTCTGCTTCATCACGAATTATTAGGCGCCCATCATCGTCTATCTCTGGCCCATCATCCGACTCCATTTTTCGCTTTAAATTCTCGGATGATCTAAGTGCTGACCTTGTTCTTTGCCGATCAAGCAAGTCGAGTGGCTCATCTTCTAGTTGATCAAGCAAGTTCTTATTTGTTCTTCTGCATTACAAACAATTGTGTAAATTTATCTTAGGCATCGAATGATGTAGAACTTCCAAAAAAATGGCAAACAAAACCACCAACTGAACCACAGGCTACATGATCTGCTGGATAAATTTGCTTAAATTGGATTGTGTTTATTTAAGAAATCATTTATTTAACATTTCTAGACCGTCAGATATGATCCAAGCAACACCTGTTAGACAAACTTCTAGCTACCAAGATCATGATTGATGCATAATCTACTCATTCCCAATCCATTATGAACATAAAATACAACCTACCGTAATGAAGATGCTTTGGATTTGAGCTGTGAGAAAGCCTTGCCATGTTTGCCCAAGACTGTTTTGGCATCCGTATATTCTGTATCGCTATCCTCAGTTTCTTCATCATCAAAATCCGAAAATATTTTTGTATGGTTCCACCTGCTTAACCTGAAAAGAAGATAGAAAATAACAGAGAGTTACAAAACATAGCCAAGTAGAAGCTGAATTGAGCTACTGAATTGAAGCTTATATCACATAAGCTTCAATTGGTAACATACATGCGTGTACAATAAGACATAAATATGCACAGTATTTGTTGTGCTCAAGCATTTATTAATTTTAAAATTATGTAAGACTGAGACCTGGATGTAGTTGCTTTGGAAACTTGAGATCTAGCTTCCTCAGATTTAGAACCCAGTTTCCTGTCTTTCCGTTCCTTGATCTGTGTTCAATTAAAAAAACATAACAAAGGATGATCAGAAATAAGTAGCGAGTACCCTGGAAAATGTTCATTCTACCAAGATGTCTCTCGACAGACCTTCCTTATGTTGGTAAGTAATTTCATATGTTCTAGAGGCATCACAGCCTTAACAGCATCGAGCCCACATTTCTTGACAAGCATTTCTAGAAGAAGCTTAACCTGAAATCAAATCAGGTTTTACGAGCTAGTGGTCAGAATTTGGACTAATTATCAAACCAACTGAACTAGATGTCTAAATTGAGTCACATGCATTTTAATTGAGGAAACAACCTTGGCTTTGAAGTGGGTTTTAGTAGCATCTTGCCACTTCAGCAAGCCTTCCACCATGCTTTTCAAGTGCAATTGCAACCCCTCGGCTTGTGATTTGGCCACTAATACCTTCAACAAACCTAAATTAGCCTGCAATAAGGAAACGCCCAACTAAGAATAAAATAAATAAATGAAAATATTCATGTAAGATCAATTAAAATAACAAATATTAAGCAGTTAACTCAAAATAATTCATAACTCCAAAATGCCAATCTAAAAGAGAGGGGAATACTTTAATTATTTCTTTGTTCTTTCTCTGGAGGAGTAGAAATGCGGACGGAAGCAAATTGGTAGCAGTTGAAACAAGATCAGAAAACTCATAAGCCAACCGAGCTAAGCCCTTCATTGCAGCACTGATCATATGAGGAGTTTCACCAGCTAGGCCCCCAGCTACCTGTGACCATAAGATCAGCTTAGAATTGCTACATATTTATATATCAATTTCTACTCTGGTCCACAGAAGACCAATTAAAGATGATTGAATCAGTCATAATCAAAAGGAGGAAGGGGGCAAAAGAGGTTGCTCCACGCAGGCTTCTAAAGTATGGACTTCTAGTCAATAGACTTATCAGTAAATTTGAGCAGTAATAACTAAGCAGTCTGAAACAATATTCAGTACCATGTTAAAAAATTCCAACAGGTGTTCTCTATTCCCGCCTTTCTCCTCATCACCACAGGCGTGGCCAATTTGGACAAGGATATCATAAGCTCTATTTCTTGTCTTTTTGTTAGCCTGCATTGGACCAAAAACATTAACAATTCATATCAAACATAAAGTTCAGAAGAGCCAACCTCTTTAAGTGCAATAATTTTATCCGTCAGGAATATTAAAACTACTTATTAAACCAGCTATTGAAGCTGATAAACCACTTTACCTCTTTAAGTGCAAGAACTATTTCTGTCAGGAAAATTATGATGCCATCCCGCCACTGCTCTGTGTCACTCTACAAAAAGATGGAAGTTCTTAGGTATTGAGCACCATACGTACGAAACTCCTAATAATGGAAGATTCAACGCTACAAGGAATGAATCTTGGATGAATTGAAAAGTGAGGTATCGTTTATTTATGGATACCTTTGAAACATGGACTACTAGGAAGTACAAGCAGTCGAGTCTGTGCCGTTTAGCTGAAAAATGGCATGAAGGCAGCACATTAACCATAAGGTCAAGCAATTCCTTGAGCTTCGATGAATTCGATGAAAGAAACGAATCACAGTCCTGACCATACATTCAGCAAAGAGATACATAAGCTAAAAAGGGGGCAAAAAAACACCACGGTAAAGGGCAGGTGATGGCCCAGCAGCACATAATTTCATCTTATTGTTTCTCCTTTTTCTTATTTTTGAAAACATGAGTATTCCAGAAAATTATGATTGATTTATGTGACCAACTCTTCTTCAACTACGACATTAGCCGCAAAACAAACCAATTACACCCAATAAATCATGTTTCCCCATATTTTCCAGTGACAGATGATGACAATAAAAGTCACAGTATGGAAGCATTATTATAGATTATCCATATAATTCAAAGCATACAAATTATTAACTTTTGCATACCCTGAGAATGATTGAAAGAACTTTATATGCCTTCTTTTGTATCAAACCTTCATCATCCTGAAGTCAGGAAGCCCTTAGTTAGTGCAACCTTTCCTTTTTTGAAGCATTGCGGGGTCCCTTAGAAATGAACAAAATAGCCAGACGGAAGAGAAAGACTTTCAAACCTGTAACGCATTCTTTATTGCACTAAATAGAACATCAACCTCATCTTCATGTAAACCAGGTAAAAATGAGACTACCAAGTCAAACAGTTGTGCCCTGCAGTTAAGATGGAAGAATTAATGTAATGTCAGATGTTCCACAAAGAGAGAGAGAAGTAACAATTAAATTATAAAAGTCCAGAACTAAACAAGATAAACAACAACAAAAAAGTATTGATATACCGCTTGGAATTAAAATCTCTAGGACTTTCTGCTTCTTTATCTTGGACAGAATCTCTAGGAGTTCCTGCTTTGCTAGCCTCTTTAGTAACCTTTAAAAGCTTTCCCATTGTATTTCGGAAAAACCTTGACACAGCTTCTTTATCTGCTATTGAAGCAAACTCACCAATTGTGGACTGTAAACGGTGCAAACATAATTAATGTCAACCTCACAAAAACTGATGCCACATTAACAAGTACGAACATATATCAAAGATAAAGGTCTATTTTCAAGTAAAAATTGGATCCATTTTTTAAAAAGACAATAATGTTGGGGGAAGCAACGGGAAAAAAAGAGGTACAAATTTATTTAAAACATCACAGGGAAATCAAAAAGAAAGAAAAAACAGACTGAAAAGAGTGATACTGTAAAAAAGGGACTGGAGCTTATAGAGTGAGTCTGTCACGACCTCATTTTCTTCCCTTTCTTCCTTTGCCTTTGTCGCTCAATTATGTTTAAGTTCTTTAAAATGTCCACTACCAGGTACCTAGTACATGCGATAAAGAGACAACTCCTCTCCGCCTCTCTTTCACGAATACAAGATTGTGTCATGAATACTTTTTACTTTTTGGTTTTAACAACAACATGCATGATTCTTATGGGAGCTGTATTTGTTACTCCAGTAGCAAACTCACAAATTCATGACTATTTTAAAATCCATGCCAATTTGGCATTTTTGTCAAACATTTTGCAGGACAAACACTAACAGACATATAACCTCAGTATTCTTACGTACCTGCAAACAGCCTGCATCATCTTTTGTGGTATTCAAGAAAACACCTGATAGAACATGCAGTAACTTGCGAGCAGATGACTTGAGCGCGCTTAAATTATCTGCTGTAACCTGAGGAGTATAATTAGCAATAGCTCTGTGTCTGGCACTACCTACTTCACTATCAGACAGATCATTCATTTCTTCCACAATTTTCTTATTTTGTTGTACAAGAATCTGCAAGCTCATGCATATTATTCCACGAAACTCAGGTTCATCTTGAAGGGCACCGCACAAGGCTTGCTCTAGATCGTTGAAACTTTCAGCAGTATCTGAAGCGTAGTTGCAAAATGAAGGTAACAGTGACCACAAAGCATGTACAAGTGCATCTGTACTCCTTGATGAAAAAATACGTCCTTGTGACTCGAGCTGCCAAATACAAGACATAACTAAAAAATTTCATCTGAATTAAACAGCTAACACTCCATCAGTATGAACTGTTAAATACCTTTCTAGATTTCTCCTTTATCGTTCGAACCATACCCAAAATTGACTCTCTAAAGAAGCTCAAACGTGCACCAATAGTATGCTGCTTCAGTATCGGAAAGAGCCAAACATTCACCTGAGTTGAGTCTTCAGCCTCCAAATTAAGAGGTAGAAGACCTAAAAATGTTTCAGGTCCCATTGCAACAAGAGCTGATCCAAGGCATTCATGCAGCTATAAAAGAATAAAGTCATTGTATTAGTAAGTGCTGCACTGATCGAGAGTAAACAAAGATGAAATGACACAACAAGCTTCCAAATAATCTTTATTAAAAAAAAAATAGTTTGACTTGTTACCAAAAAAACTTAGTAAATGCTCATAGTGGACCTAGTTACGATATCAAACCTACAACTGTAGCTATAGAATCTAAGATTTATACACATATTATGCATTTGCAATATTAGACCAGATATCCCTGATCAAAGCAATGCAACAAAACAGGGCTCCCCTCATCAAAATTATTCTTGCAGCTGCAAGTTATACAGTATGAGGAATTATAGCTTTTCGTTTCTTTTCTTATTTTAGCATTGGATGGCCAGAAAACCCAAAAAGATAATAAATGACTGCAATCCAGAATGTAAAAGATGGTATAAGACCATTAAACTGCACAGTCAACAAACCAGTACACAGTCACAATTGTCGAACAACAAAGATAGCCGTGGATCAAATATAGAGATCTATAAGATAATGACAAGTAACAGTACTCTTCATCTCTTAAAACTGAATGATATGAAAAAGACCTGTTTCCTGAAAGGGAAATCTTCATCAGATAACTTCTCCATCTCTGCCAAGCTCCTGAGCGCACCCCTCATGAAATAAGAAGCATATACCCCTGTATGATAACGGATATTACACCTCTTAAATGAAATGGAGAGTGCATAGCAAGTGAAAAACAATTTAGTTAAAAATGACAGGAAAACAGTCAGATACAGCAAAAGCAATACCTAATTTATCGAACATTGCTGAAACAACTTGGAATGCAAGGTCCCAGACACCAGCATAGTGATAACCAAGTAAGCTTTCAATAGTAGCACATACTTTTTCAATTATAGTTGGCCCAGACTTCCTTGCATCCAGATTTGCATTCATTACAATCTGGTCAACTCCCTGTTTGATCAAGCTTTCATCAATGCAAGCATGAATGAGACTCTTAAATGTATGCGCTGCTGCGTGTACGGCCTCTTCGTGCTCAGATGCCAATACATCTGCCAAACTCAAAGAAAAAACACCACAGTACTTTTTGAGTCTTGATTTCTAGAATGGAAAGAGATACAAACAGGAACTCAGGGGGGAAGATTTTTTTGAATGTATAGGAAGCTAACATGTATACAACTAAAGTCAATAAAGGAGGGAAAACAATACATACCTCTGAGTGCATTGAATACAATAGGGAGTTTAACAACGCATATATGCCTATTGAGGGAATAAACTTTGGCCATTCCACTACCAAGCAAGCGAGCTGTGAATGTCATCCCATCGACAGCAGTCTCATTTGTGGAGACAGAAAGAGCTAATGAGCATAACAGATCGAGCAACACTTCAGGAGAAACGTCTGTAGATGGATTGAGACAAAGTATATTCAAACTATCTGTTATGCGCTTTGTAACAAGTGGTTGGTGCAGTTCCAAGAGAGTTTTGTAGTACTTGAGGACGGAAGTTTTGTACTTGATTGACATAAGAAAAAGACACTCTTTCAAAGCATCCAAAATATACAAGACCTCCTGAGCTCCCTTGGGTCCTTCACCCGCATCTGCATTTGACCCACCAGCAAGCAGAAGAAACCTTTCAAATAGGTTAGTAACCCCTTCACTTGCAAGGGCGAGCAGCGGTGTTCCTTGAAAACTTTGCAGTACATCACGAAGACACAATTGTGATTGTCTTCTCACCTGTTTTAGAATACAATTAGCATAAAAATAAGTACATTACAAAGTAGACATCTAAAACACCATATAAAAATTAAAACTTGAATCCATTTTATAGAATCTACATTACAAATATCAGAAATGAAATGAATTCCATGATAAACGATCAACATTAAAGAACAAATAAAATGTGAGCAATTCACCTTAGGGCGGGAATCTGTAATAAAGCTCAATAAGAAGCCATACAATGAAGACACATCAGACCAGTTGACACGGCCTCTGATGATAAGCAGATGCGATATGCATTTCAATCCTGAGACGGCGGCGCCCACTGTCAAAGACGGAGACCGCAGAACACGCACCAAGAGCTCCGATAGGAACTCCGACTTCTTCACGAGAATTGCGGCCGAGACTTTTTGAAAGACAATGGAGAGAATTGTGAGGAGGGCGTCGATCACATGAGCGGGAGGCTCGAGCTGGGAGGAGAGGCCGTCGAGAGAAGAGCACGTGAAGCCCAAGTAGGCGACCGGGGTCGAAGGGAGGTTCTTGTCTTTGAGCTCCTGAGCCATGGCACCTATGGCTGCGCAGAGGTGGTGGTGGTCCTCGCGCGTGGAGTTGCCGAAGCGCGCGAGTATTGAGGTGCAGATGTCGTCGTCTTCGATCAGGGGGAGAGTGCAACCGTCGTCCATTTCGATGCCTTCCATGTTGGGCGGGGATTGGGGAGTTGCAGAAAAACCCTAGCTTCAATGAATTCAGGAGGTAGCTAGGGTTTATGGACAATAGTCGAGAGTGAAGAAGGAGAAGTTGGCCCAGTTAGAATTGGCGGGTTCATATCCTGAGTCCGTGAAGCGAACAACCGACATTCATTCCACCGCTTTGGGCTCAATGGTTCTATATTTTACTGGGCCGGGTCGGATGCTTTGCCCCGAATAAAACCTTCCTTTTTTTTCCTTTCTTTTTTCTTTTCTGAGGGCTATGTATGCTTGTTTAAGATGGATTGTTGGTGATTACGGTGATATCAACTTTCTGGACTTTCAAAACAAAATTTACTTACCAAGAATTGGTACGAGAAAAAATAGAATTGCTTAATTCTTTATTTTTCCACGTTTACTAACATATAAAGAATAAAAAAAATACTTTTGAATCAGTATTCCAATACTCTTTAAACGAGAAATTATATCAACTATGAGGGGTGGTTAATTCAATTTCAATTTATGATTTCCTCATTGATCTCATTCCAAACAAGTAAACATGTCATTAATTAAGTTCTTTGTTTTTCTTTTATAAATCAAATTTACTATGCGACTTGGTGTAAATTTGTGATAATATCTAATGTTTTGTTTGGTTTTCTTTATCATAGGAAGACTCTACAACTTGGCGTGGTCAAATGAAGGGTACATGTTAGCTGTCCTGAGCTATGGCCCAGGGCAACCTTGCCTTGGTTCATAATTATTTTTACAGCACAATATTTTAGGATTTTGCCTCTCTCTAACCCACCCATTTAGCTCTCAAAATGAAAATATATAGTTTCTTCACTTTGAATTTACTTTGTTATTGCGTGGGCCCACCAGCCCTTGATCGAATGGCTTAAATATTGATCCCTTGTGTTCTCGGGAAGAAGAGAGCATTGATCACACCTCTTCAAAAGCTGCCATTTTGCTACTTCAGTTTGGTCACATGCTTTCTTGTTGTCCATATCCCCAGTCACTTTCAAAAGCTCCTTCATTTTTATATACACACCATAAAGTTTGGTCCCTAAATATTCATGATGCCCCATAACTTTCCCTAGTCATTATTGAGCTTTATGATCAAAATTATTATTTCATTTCATGAACCAACACAGATTTTTTTAGGTATATGAGCTACAACAAAGAAAGAATATAATTGTGTAAGTGGGTTTGGCCAGGTAATTAAAGTATTACACTAGTTTAGAATAGAATATTGTCTTCTTGTTACAAACATGAGTTAGGTCTAAGTGGGTTTGGCCAGGTAATTAAAGTATTACACTAGTTTAAAATATTTTCTTCTTGTTACAAACATGAGTTAGGTCAATTAGTCAGTAAGCCCACACTCTTACTCGTATTAAATTTTATTATTAGTTAGAAAAAGGTCCGCAATTACTTGTAACCAATGTTTTCAATTAACGAAATTTTGAATAAATAATTATTTGAACATTGTTATTTATCACGTAATTCAAGTGACTTTGATGAGTAAAAGACAAGAAGGACATCAACACTTCAATTTGGTAGCCTTTCAATTTTAGAGAAAACATGACATGATACACTACGAGTCTGAGGAAGAGATATATATGCAGTACGTACAACTTTTTATAAATTAAAAACAAAACAAAAAAAGTACGAACGAACTAGACACGCTATAGATATTAGATAACGCCCGCGGCGTGAACTGATCCGATACACCCAGTGAAACAGAATCACGGCCGTCCATCGCCATCATCATAATCATCAATGTTTAGATCTGGGTCGACCACGGCTTTCATCAAGGCGGTTGATCAGGTACAGCGCATTGCTAGTAACCCTAGCCGCATTCGTAATCTTGCGCTTCATATCCGCCTTCACCTTCACATCAAGCTCCGCAAACCCATCAAGACACGTGTCGTCATCTGTGAGGGCCGCGCTGACCCAAGTCTTGGCGTTGCTCATCTGAAACCGAAACGTTTCGGGGTGGAGGTGCTTCAACTCGTCGAGCGTCCGGGTTAATTCGTCTAAGGACTCGGACATGAGGTCGATGCAGGCGCTGAGCGCGGAACGCTCTCGTTTGGTTCCCTGGTCGGAGTGGGAGAGTTGGGCGAGGTAGCTGGAGACGCGGTGGGCTCGAGAGAGGCTGACGGTGACGGCGGCCTGGGCCAGGTCGCGAGGGGTGTTTGCTGGGCCCGTGTAGGTGGAGAGAGAGTGGATGCAGAGGTTGGGGTAGCTGGCGTGGCTACATGACGAACGGACGAGATGGGATGAGTTGGTTGGGTTGTGTTTCCGTGCGGCGGCGGAGTAGGGTAGGGAGTGGAGGAGGAGGAGGAGGAGGAGAGAGATTAGGAAACGCATCGTTTTGATGTGTAATGGTGGGAAGATCTGAGATAGACAGAGAGAGAGAATGGTGAGGGGAAGTAGAGTGAAGAAGAGTGTGAGTGTAAGTATGTGTTGGGGTTGTTGGGTGGTGGATGGATGTCTGATATGATTGTATTTACTTAATCGATGGGTGCGCCAACGGTTGGTTTTATAAGGGTATGTGTGGTTGATTGGGGGGCAAGGCTACGAAAACAAACCCCTCTTTGAGCTAGGAAAAGATTAATGTTAAGAATACCATATTATTTTATTCTTAATTGATAAATAAAATATAACGGGATTGTCTTGATCGGTAAGAAAAATATTAACAATCCAACAAAATTATGCTTGTTAATTTTGAGTCGAACGTAATTAGAGAGGTTTAAGAGCGATTATTTTGCATATGATTTCTTATGTTCGAGTTCCTCTCTCTTAATATCGCTTGTGTCAAACAAATGTATAAAATGCTTTGTCAATCAATCTTTTCATCCTTTGATTTATGGTGAAAGCAAACCTAAACACATAGTCATGTTAGTTTACCTTTTGTCATATTGACTTTGGTAAATCTTTGGGTTGAAAATACGGATGGTATTTATTCCATCCACTCCTATAATTGAACCGACCCATGTTTTTTAGAGGTATAGATTCATCGCTATCTATTCACTATTTTTAGGACGAATAATTTAATGACATCCATCATTATTTTTTTGTACTGGTCTAAAGTTTTTTTTTAAAATTTTTAAATTTTTAAATTTTTTTATAATGAAAAAAGGTTTAGAGGGAGGGAAGGGAGTTTATTTTCCTCTTTAGGGATAATCATCAAAACAAATGAACACAAAAATTTAACAAAGGCAATGGAAATTATTTCGAGAAATTCAAATGAGTTATTTACACTAACACTCCTTAAGATTTTTGTTTTTTCACAAAATTCCCCGAAGTTTCAGAAATTACACAAACATCCCCTAAGATTTTTATTTGTTTTTAGAAAATTCCTTTTCATTGATTTTTCTTCCAAAGATTGATGATTTTATAAATAAAAAATTCTCCAAATGACAACATTTACATTTGAAATTAGATTGTATATATATTCATTGAGGTTAATTTTGTCATTTGCAAAAGCAGGTTTTCAATGAAATAATTAATTTTTAGACAAACAATAAATGAAGAGGAGTTTTGTGAAAACAAACTTAAACCTAAATGTTCATGTAATTTTTGAGAGTTTTATGAAAACATCAAAAAGCTCGAAAAGTGTTAGTTTAAATATCTCAATTCAAATCCCGTAACCAAACAACACGTCTTGTCAAACATCTTTTCTTTGTGTTTCTTGTAGGCAGTCTAATTGCAAATTTACGCTCCCCCGTTTGTGGCTATTTTGGCTAAGTGTTTGGGACCTGTCGAGGGCTCTGAATAAATGCACCACAAAGCTATCAACCTACCACTAACCAACATTGAAACAGTATTTATTGACGAATAACCAAAGTCCTCAACCATGTTCTGTGCATGCTGCCTGCCGACCCATTGCCCTCAATACGTTTCAGTGAGGTGACATTCAAATAAATTTGGAGAACCAAACAAAACAATCATAAAAAATGTCATTTTGTTAAACAATCATGAATGACTTAACACATGGATTATTCTTTGGCTTGTATGGTTGTAACTTTTATATGCATAAAAACTCACTATAAGAACGGCATGAAGGTTAGGGGTAGGCAATGCCATTTATAGGAGAAAATTTTAGTTGCGACCATAATAGTAGTGTTTTGTTATCCGTGACCAATAATATTATGCTAGCTAGAAATGTTATCATGCGTGTCATAGCGTTATTGATCGAGAATAACAAAATGATGTTATTTATCCCCATTTCATGGAAATCTTTTTCCATTTTTAAGCCTACATGTGACTCTGTAATTATTTATATCCATACCATAACCACTTTAAAAAAAAAAAAAAAAAATCCTACATGTGACAACGTAAGTATCTGGATAAAAGAACAATACCAGCAGGCTAAGCCCACCCTTAATTGGAGGGCATGAAATGAAGCTACATATAGTATATAGTGTAGTATAGGGGCCTGTGATGTAATGCTCATCACCAAACGGAACCAATTATATTTTTATAATATAGTGAGTGAGAAATCAAAAGCAACTCCTTTGCATGCCACTTTGATAGAGTGAGTGAGTGAGTGGGAGTTTGATTGGCAAACATTGGTCCCCTTACACATGAATTATTATTAGCAGCAGAAAACCGATAAGAATCAAACTTTTGTGAGCCCAACAGCCTTCCCATGAATTTGACATGGCAGGGGTTGAGTTCTGAAACACAGCATGTGAAATGCAGTCTGGAATTGCATTGTGACATAATGCCTACCCCACAGTATAAATTGCATATGCACTTTTCTCTCTTGGGTTTCTCTCTCCCCTCTCCTGGTAAAAACATTTGACAGCACGGGCACGGCAGCTCTTCCTGCAGGCCCAGTTCAGTTCAAAATGTGTGGCGCGCGACGTGTTTGATAAAATGCCAGAGTGAGCGAAATGAGGTTTGTCTGGAGTGTGGATATGGTAAGGGGTCTACCCACGTGAAGCTGGATTGCGAGCAGTTGGGGCTTTTTGGCCCAATTGGAGAAAACGGGCTTCACAATCCCCACCATTAAATTTGTGGGCCCATTATCATGATGCATACACAATAACAAGAATTCTATATTGACGGTCTTATAAATGACCCTTAGGTGCGGTCTTATTTCTTAACCATTGAATCAGGCTAATCAATTTGATCCAACGACTGTGAAAGCTGAGACCCTATGGACCCTTGGATGATATACAATATCATATCCATGAGCTAGTCACATATAGTAAGACTATAATGAGGGATTATAATGATGAGTCTTTGATAAATGAATTCCTCAATATTAGACGACTAGATTGAATCTCTCAAAACACCCTCTTAACATTGCCCCTCATTAATAACATAAGGTGTCGAGTATTATATAGGAAATTGGGCATAGTATTTTGTATTTATTTTTCCTATATTTACAAGTTAGGATTTCACACCAGCTTGCTGAGAACAGGTTTGAGGTATTCATGAAGAATTATTGGTGATGGTAATGGAATCAAATGACAGTATAGTACAAGTGTAGCAGTGTAACATATGGCCATAGCTGGAATTCAAGCTCTTACCTGGAATCCATAGGAGCCCAACAAAGCTTAGGTTGCTATCAATTGTACACGTACAACCTCTTACCTGGAATCCATAAAGCATATAATTCAGTACACACATAAAAGGATAGCAAATTTGGCGCATACGGTACATGTGCAGTTCTATTATGCAGGATATACTATTGAAAATACTAAGAAATTTATCACCTCCCATGTCCATGTTACACAACTACTAAACCACAATAAGTTTAAGATGTGCTTCAAGATTATGAACTAATTATAAACATGATATTGAGGATGAATTTTTGCATCTTCCGAGTACACTGTGTGCCATCCGATATACATAGGACATGCATTTCCTACCTCAAACATGCAAAAATTATTGCTCCAAAGCCTTCTACCTTGAGAGTTAGTAGCTTGTTTTTCTATGCACCCATTCCCTGAGTAATGGTTTGGTGGCCATTGGTCATCATTGATGCGGTCCTCACCAATCAAAGATTGTTCATAATGATGTGTTATAACTTATTATTATTTTTCTTAAGTTGTATCATATATATATACAACAAGTGCATGATTTGTCATTAAAATTTCTATGAATCCATCATTCTGTTCCCACACGTACTCATCTTTCCCAACAGGTCCTACTTACTACAAGGACCATTTGTTAAACATAATTGTCAATATGTAGGTGACTTGAAACCATTTGATTGATTGTTACTAGATTCTAAGATTCTTTATATAATTATATTATATATATTAATAATTTCTCACAACAATCAACATTATTAGTAAGAGCAGAAGAGATTTGCTGATGGGATTTAGCCCAATAAAAAAGGACATAAGCTATCGCTTGTACTAAAAAAATAAGAAAAAATTTATGGTGCGAATAATTAAATCTAATAGAATAAAGTTAATGATGCTGCTTCAGCCTTACTTACCATTTTATAATTGCATATCTAGTCAGATAAATGGTTATTAATTAATATAGTACAACCAAACACAACCGCCCCCACCGCATCAGTCCTATAATTTATCTGCTGCTGTCTTCTCTCTCGCATTATTTTGGCTGTACCCAGTTTGTCAATTGTATATTTATATGTATTTTATGAACAGACACGAGGTACAATAATAAATCACATCAACTGGCAATATAATCGGGTTTAATGGAAAGAACAAGAATTAGAGAACCAAAAAGAACCAATTAGCATTGCATTGATTCAGTGGATTAATCATGTTTAACCCAGACAAAATGTATTTACATTTTTTTTACAACCCTAATCCCAAGAACAGGAGCTTATTGCAATAAAACAATTCCCTCTGCTATACGACAATCTAACTACCACACGACACGGTGTGTTGATTTTGATGAGCTGTGCCTTTCGCCAACTCTACAATCATCCCATAATCTAACGACGTTACCGTTAAGCTCCGTCAAGTCCTGGTGCCTGTACCAACCCATCTCCCCTAATCTCAGCCCCAGAACACCCTCCAACCATTCCCCACAACCTTCAGCCACCGCCTCATCGCCGGCGCACTCTCCCGCTTCCTCCTCCTCCTCCTCCGCCGTTAGGTCAACGTCGCCTTCTGCTTTATCCGCATAATACAGAGTGTACTTCAACCCTTTTGTCACTACTACTCTATCATCTTCAAACTTACAAGGCGCAGCCACCGGAGACAAAACAGAGCACGGTGGCTCCTCGGCCGTTTCCGAAGGCGTTATCTCCGGAACCAGTGACAACCCATTTGAGCTCCGGTCGTCATTGGAAGGTGGTGAGTTGAATTTCAGACAAGAAGAAGAGATAGCAGTGCTGGCAGCTCTGGTACTGGGTCTGCGCCTGAGGCTCAAGAAGCTGACGGCGGCCGTCACAACGGCGACCCAAGTCCACAAATTGTTCACAACAGTGAACAATCCGAAGCTGGCATAGTTGAAAGCAAGAGCTTCGAGAGGAGAATCCAACACAGAGTTCATGTTGAAATGGAACAGAACAGGGGTTTTCTGGTGTTTTTGTGTTGAGGTTTGCGTCCGAGTGTGGTGAAGAATACGAGGTGTGGGTCGGGTGAGGATGAATTTATGGTGGGAGGAGAGAGAATCCGAGGGAGAATTTGGGCCGTTGGATTTGTGATGGTTGGTGTGCCAAGTCCAGTAGAGGGTCCGTATAGAGAGATGCCAAGAATCGAGAGGTAAGATGCGAATTGCTCAAGGTAGATACCAATTAATATACCGCATTTTTCCACTTGCATGATTTAGTCCCGTGACACGTGTCAGGCAGGAACCAAGTGTCGTCTTCTTTTTCGTGAACCCCACAATCCCTCCCCTTCTCCGCCTCCTCCCTTCTCATGCTGACCACGAAAATAATATGGGGGTCTAGAAACTGATGGAGAAATGTAAAGTAAAATTATGCATGCGGTTCGTAGTTTTCGGCCGTCATTTCAATTTGACACTTGCAAATTTGATTTGTGTCTTTTCTTTGCAAGTTTCTTTGAAGGATAAGTCTCCAAAAAGCCAAAGTACCATCGTCAACAACAACAAAAAATATTGCATTTTGCTTTTGGTGGCTCGTGAAGACCTAGTTATTCTAAGGTGTTAAAAACAAAACTTATTATATTAATAATGTGATATGTCTAGCATTTTCCTACATTTTTCGCCTCGTGAGGAGCTTTCGCATTACTGTGTAGAATATTAACGTAAGATTAAAAAGAAAAAAATGGATAAAAATTGCAAGAAACGTGAAAAGTAAGAGAGGGTTGACGCTAGACAAGCTATAGCCTACACGTGGGTACACGTAAGTAATGCGTGTGTCTGTGAATTTCTTACCTATAAATTTCACTACCTTTAGATAATAGAAGGCACAAAAGAAGAAGACTTGGTTGGGAAATAAAAAATAATAATAATAAATGGGCCAAGGCTTTTGAAGGAGTTAGGTAAAAGTGTGGAATTGTGGAAACTTGCAAGTCATAGATGATAGCTGGTAGTTTAACTATATGAAATGCTGATTATGAATGTAGGGATGAAGTTACCTTACACGTGATTCAAGTATTCATAACTCAGATGCTTTTTATTTTTATTTTAACTAAAACAAAAAGTTTAGTGGAACTTATTAAAGTTTAAATTAAGTCTGTTTGATAACCATTTCAGTTTTCAGTATTTATTTTTAGGAAATTGAAAACAAAAAACTTGTTTGGTAACCAATTTTAGTTTTCAAGGCTTTGGAGGTTCCGAGGCTTGGACTAGGTCCGTGGCCGAACACAAGATATGAGTAGCTAGGTCCAAGTTGAGGGGTCCCAAATACCAAGCTTTGGTAACTGAAGTGCGTTTCATTTGTGGTGATGTAAAATTAGTGAATGAAAAAGGAGTGCAAAAAAAAAAAAACACTTTCCAAGTTGTTTTAAAAAATAAAGGTGATTTTAAAAACTATATTTCAATTTTTTGATAACTGGAATTGAAATCTGTTACCAAACATGTTTTCAGTTTTAACTTTCAAAAAAAGTGAAAATGAAAAATGAAAAAAAATAAATAAATTTATCAAACAATCCCTAAGTTAGTGACAAACTAGTTTAGAATTTGGGTCCAATCATATAAGCCTGCTATGTTTTCGGGATAGATGGGGTGACAAACTTTCAGCCTGAAAACGACGTATGGTTTTAAGTGAGAGCCCAAGACAAATAGAGAAAGCAGGGCCGTGGATGGGCGAATATATATACAGAAATTCTCTTATGCGGACATCCGGACGTTATTATCGTGCGGACGCCGTGTATTTAGTACTACCCCTCCCTGTTTTCCTGCCTGTTTACAATAGGATCCGCACGATAATAACGTGCGGACATCCGGATAAGAGAATAACTGTATATATATATATATATATATATTGAGTTCTTTTTCTGATAGCACCTGAAAAATTCAATTTCACACACAATTAAAATTTTCATAAACTTGTGATAAGTATTTAATTTAACAAAAATGCTAGTCATAACACATTTATATACCACACTATGTACCTCTCTAATAGAGGTGACCCGCATTATATTGGTGCGCTTCACTTATGTTAGAGAGAGATGTAAAGCAAACTAATCATCATTTTACATGGATTGTTCAAGTATTAAATTTATTACATTTTAAAGAAAACTAAATAAGGAATTAGACTTGGACAAACTTCACAATAGTTCAAATTTCCATAACCCCAAAAGATTCTTTCATGAAACTAGCCTCTCCGCACGCGCTTCCGCTCTTGCGAGAGGCTTTTTTTTTAAAAAAAAATTATTATTTTAAAATTAAGAAAGATAACGGGTTGTTGTGTTTCATAAAAATAGGATCTATTATTTGATTTTTCTTTTAATCTTACGTTAATATTCTATTGTCTAAAAAGAAAAAAGAAAAAAGAAAAGAAAAGAATGCGAAAGTCATCATAATGTAACTCCATATCCAATGGGTCTTTAAAATTGAAAAAAAGTTGATGCCTCTGTTTGACTTCCATTTCCAAAAAGTCAGCTATTGATTTCAAACGAAGTTATCTTCTACTACAAGTCTGCAATACTGCTAACCCTAACTTTGCAAGCTGAAGAATTTTCATGCGTGCTTCCTCTCTGAAACCAACAAGACTTGTCAATTTCTCGAATGGGATGCATTCACACAGTCATGAAAAAAGTCAAGGCGCTAATCAGTGCAGTAGTGTTGGTGAGCGATGATGATACTAGAGTGCATGCAGCAGACTTGCTCCCACAGTTATGTGAATCTGATCACTTGATGTCCTTCTCAGTTGAAAGGTGCAAAAGCCAATATTTATTTTGCCCAATTGTACATGGAAAACAACAATAAAAATATCTGAATATATACATTTATCATGTGCATAGAGCACATCATATATAATTAAAGTAGAGATAAAACATACGTGTTTAATCCATCTTCTATCGCTAACAGGGTCTATTTCAGTGGAAAATGGCCTTGATTTACAAATTAATGGTCTTTGGTTCGAATTCCCATGACATCTTGGTCGTGTGTGCATGTGAGAAACCCCCTCTCCTTATAGTTTAGACTATCGCTTGTATTAAAAATAAAAATAAAAATCATCTTCTATCACTTTTTATATTAGCAACATTTCTATGGACAAATTTGGGTGGGAACTTCCCTATCATGTCATGTGGAAGGTTCAAGGACGGATCCAGAAATTTTCAAAGAGGTGGGCTACTATTTTGTTAAGTGAAAAAATAAAATAAGCTACACTTACATTGGAATTTTTTTGGACTTCAAGGATGCAATTAAGAATGACTATGGCTTTTGTGCAACTAGCTAGCTGTAAAAATGAAGAAACTACATACAAACTTGACAGCTAGATGGGTGGGCTAGAATTTCAATATCCTAAACTATTGTGCTGTAGAAAGAAAAGGTTGCACTGCGCTATAGTCTAGGGTAGTTAACATGTAGCTTTGTTGTTCTTGGGCAGGACGAGGGTGAGTGACATGTACAATCTAGTTAAAACATAATATGTGTTAAAAAATTGAGTACATATTGGAATCATACAATGTAAGTTGAAATTGGAAATGTGGTTTATAATGTTATCCAAATGACAGCTGTACAATTTGTTAAAGCAAAACTAAACAGAAATTAACAACTCAGTGATGAAAGACTAGGATTAGATGTGGAGATATCTCTATATACTTTGCGCGGAAGATATATGGAGAGAGACAGATGTAGAATGTGAGCTTACCAAGTATAGAAAAAGAAGAAGAGAAAGCAATAGGCCAGAAAAGCATATGGTAATATAATCTGGTCCACACTCTGCATGGGCAGCTGGGAGATGGAGAGGAGGGGATGTGGCCAAAGTTTGTGTTAGCCAAAAGCCACCGCAGTCCATGTGGAAATTATGGATAATTAGTGCCTTTGAAATTGAAAGATGGATGGATGGATCTAAATATAAATGCATTTGAAAAGTCGGGTCAGCTGAGAATTTGAGTACTGGCTTCCTAAAATTAATAGTGTGGAAAGCCATCGTACTTCTGACTGACTTCCAGCTCCATCCATCTGCCAAATGCACGACTATTTGACTCTTATTACTAAGTTACAATTTACTTCATGTTATTTTCATCAATTTCAATTTCAATTTTCATTACTGAATTGTATGTGCTCATGTCGTCAATCTACTTTCTTTTCCTAGGCAACCCCATATTTTGTCTCCTCTTCCCTTTTGCTAGCTTGTGATTGTGATTCATACATTTTGTATATCAATATGAAAACATATATTTTATATATTGTCAAACAGTTCATCTTGACCATTGATGAATGAATGGGTCAGCTCAGATTATTTTAAGAGTTTTGATATAATCATACATGTGAATCATAAACGTACTTTTTTTGTTGAGAACAGGAGTCCTGTATTGCATTAACTAATTAAAAACAAAAAGAGTTTAATTAAAATATACTAGATAGTTGGTAGGAGGCTTTTAGCGAGAGTAATTAAGAGTATTCGAGATTCTAAGTTCAATTCTCCCCTCCTCATATCGCTTGTGTTAAGAGATTAAAAAAACTACTAGATAGTTGGTAGACTTTTGAATTTGCACAGGGTTTTCTTTGGATGAATACTTTTCTACGTACTGAATTATAGAACTTTAAGCACCAACACAGGTGGGTAGGTACTTGTTGTCGGGTCATTGCTGTTTGAAATTTCTAATGTAATTTCATTAATTTGTTTGAATCGAAATTGTCAACCAATACTCCACGTGTGTATCTGACTAATTGTTTTGATACAATCCTCCTATACACATCTTATTAATATATATATATATATATATATATATAGATATCGCTGCATATTAATTTCCAGTGTGCTTCTGGCTTCACTTTGCGTGATAAAGAAGGGTAAACTAATTAATTAAATGTAATATATGTCGAAATTGTTTGTTTTCTCTAACACTGAATATTGAAAAATTCAACCCAAAACACAAATATTTAAAATGCATGAAATGAAACCATGGAAGAATCAACAAAACACTGACTGAATACCATTGAAGAAGCATATATATATATATATATATATAGCTTGAATTGAATCAAACTAAACTGCATGCATATAGTCTTAGTTGGGGGTAAAAAGACTTTGATTTTCAAGAGGAGACGTGTGTGTGTGTAGTCTTGATCTTCACATTCCTTTCTCCTCCTAAAAAGTAGATTCAATCTGCAAGTGCCTCATTTCCTTTAAGTTTCTTCTTCGGTTCTTCGATGTTTCCTTCTACATTTGCATGAACTTTCTACATTAAAGTAAGACCAAAACCACCTTTTACATTTTCTCCTTAATCCAACAAGTTGTTAATCTTCTATTCAAAATACCTAAAGTAGAATGCTTATCTATTTTATGTGTATGTGTATGTGTATGTGTATACATGCATGCACGCATATATGATATATATATGAAATGCATATCCACATACATACACACAATACTATATGTGGTACAGATCGATGTATGCATGTATAATTAATACTTTAAGTGAGGGACAACTACATCTAAAGGTGCATTAAATTGTTTGGTAGGTCTGAGGTGCATGGGCATCCTGATTTCATGACCTGCCAAGAAGACAATATATAGATATATGTATATATGTATGTATGTGCATCATCAATTACTTAATTAAGAGATTGAAGGTGCCATCAGCAAAACAAAATGTATATTCCTGGAGCATATAGATATATGTATATATATGAATGTATATATAGAAATACTAATGCTTATACTTTTCTTAGAGAATTAGGTATGGCAACAGTTCATACACTCACCATTGTATTTTTGTTATTAATTTCAATTTGCATGAAATAATTATGATAATAATATTATAAAGGTAAATAAACCACGAAGGTTCCCCTCCTTGACTGGCTAATTTCACATACGATTACTAGAGAAATATTGGTCACAATAATCTTTTGCCCTAGCAAACCCTTTGATCTCAAAATCAATTTCACATTCATGCTTACATCATACATGAGACCAGACCTACTCATGCAACCCCTATAAATTAGCTTTGCCCGCAGCTTGTTTTGGACACCAAGCAAATCGAGTATATATCAAAATATACACCACCTTTTCAAAACCATCTCATCTTTCAAACCAAAAAAGCTTTGAAACACACCAAAACCAGCAACAATGGCTCCAATTGTCTCAAAACTTGGCATCATTGGTGCCGGTGTGAGTGGCTTAGCAGCAGCCAAGCAGCTAGCCCATCACAACCCAATTGTTCTTGAAGCCTCTGATTCCATTGGAGGCGTCTGGAGGCATTGTTCTTACAGTTCCACAAAGCTTCAGTCTCATAGGCGTGACTATGAGTTCTCTGACTTCCCTTGGCCTGACAGGGACAACGCAGACTTTCCTTCCCATCTTGAGATATTGGACTACTTGAACTCTTATGCTCAGCACTTTGATGTGCTTAAGTTCGTGAGGTTCAATTCCAAGGTGGTCGAGGTTAGGTTTGTTGGTGACCAGGAAACCGTTGATTTTGCTGCCAAACCTGTGGAGTATGGGGGCCTCTCTCCGGACGGCGGTCAGCCTGTTTGGGAGGTTTCTGTGCAGTCCAATGATTCAGAGGCCATTCAGGTTGCTAGCTATTTCATACCCGAATTTTGGTATATTATAAGTCACTTGCATGTGTAGGGTTTTCAACATGTCATGTGGATTTGTAGTTTCTCCACTAGTGGTTGTAACATGAAACTCACAACCAATGTTACACAACCTAACTAATGTTGCTTTGTTTAGATCTAGATCGAGACCAGAGCTAACCTGAACATGATCAACGATCCATATTCACAATTTGACAATATAAATATTTGATGTTGCCATATTACCTAACAAGAAAACATTTCCGATGTTACATATGCATATTGCTGACATGTCCTATACTCTCAACAAATAGTTTCTTTTTCTTTTTCAAAATCCCACTTATGAAATTGCATACAGCAGTAATCATAATTTTATGTTTTTTTCGTGTTCTGATTTTGGTGTGTTAATAATACAGTGGTACGCCTTCGAGTTCATTGTGGTTTGCATTGGGAAGTATGGTGATATACCAAAACTTCCAGAGTTTCCACAGAACAAAGGCCCTGAAGTATTTCAAGGCCAGACTTTGCATGCTCTTGATTACTGCAAATTGGACAAGGACGCTGCTTCTGATTTGCTAAAGGATAAGAAGGTGGTCGTGGTTGGCTACAAAAAATCAGCTATTGATTTAGCCCTCGAGTGTGCAGAGGCAAATCAAGGTAAATATATAGGGTTTATATAATTTCCATCACCTTTCATGTACTTGTTTGATTTTCGAGTGCAGTGATGATGATCACTGGAAAAATTTGGTAAAAAAAGATTCCCAATGAAAATAAAACAAAAATAAATGTCCACAACCACAATTTGGTCGCATTTTCCACGTTAAGGGTTGGAATTTGCATGGTTATAGTTAGTTCCACACACAAGTCACAGTCTCACACAGATATAACACAGCTCAGCTAGCCAAGAATTCATGAATTAAAGATTGCAAAATAATAATAAAAAAGGCATTGCGTTGCGTGGTCAAAGTGTCAAAGGGAACTCAATTAAACGTGGTTTTGACTAGACTTTGACTAGACACGTGTTTTCAACGATTCGGAATCATATGAATAGAATAGAATTCCACAACATCAGATTTGACTTGAAACAAATATATATGCTATTCAATTGCTATATGTCATCATAAATTTCATAAATATATATATGATACAAATTTCAACTTTTCTTTAAGCTTTTACACTACTATTTCCTTACCTTGACCCATCTGCATAACGCACACACTAAAGTAGCAGGCCACCTTGTTGTCTTCTTTTGTTGCTGAAAGTCTCTTCTATGAAAAATGTGTTAATCTAAGTCTAAAAGTTATGCGATGGGTTTGTAACTCAAATGGTTAAAAGTATTTAAACTTACATCCTAAGTCCTAGATTCGATTTCCCCTCCCCCAATATTGCTTTGTAAAAAAAAAAAAAAAAAAAAAGAGTATTGTTGACCTGAGTTATTTTGGTGGTTTGATTTTTCGTGGATTTTTTCTTTCAGGACCAGAAGGGAAGCCATGCACCATGGTTGTAAGGACTTTACATTGGACTTTTCCCCACTATTGGGTTTGGGGTTTGCCCTTTTTCTTGTTCTATTCAACACGATCTTCACAGTTTCTCCATCAAAGACCCAACCAAAGCTTCCTCAGGGCCCTCCTTTGCTCCCTAGTTATGTCTCCAATGGTAAATCAACAACATTAATTAATTAATTGATACGAGAAAATAAAAAAATGTTTTAGTACTATCTTTCTCTGTAGCTAATAACAGAGCACTGAAATTTGGTTGTTGTGTTATGTTTGTTCACAGAGGCATGCAGTGTCCAAGTTTATTGAATCATACATACTGTGGAAGCTGCCTTTGGAGAAGTATGGACTGAAACCAGACCATCCATTTGAGGAAGACTATGCATCCTGCCAGATGGCCATCATGCCTGAGAATTTCTTCTCTGAGGCTGATAAAGGCAAGATTCTGTTCAAAAGAGCAGAATCAAAATGGTGGTTTTGTAAAGATGGAATAGAATTTGATGACAACACTAAGATCAAAGCTGATGTTGTGGTTTTTGCAACTGGTTATGATGGTAAGAAAAAAGTTAAGTCCATCTTACCAGAGCCTTTTCGCAGCTTGTTAGAATACCCTTCTGGTATCATACCCTTATACAGGTACTTGTTTTCTAAGATTTCCATAAATTACCAAGTGTTAGAAATGTTAAAATTGGAGAGTAAAAACTGTTTGAATGTTTCTTTTGCAGGGGCACAATCCATCCTTTGATCCCAAACATGGCTTTCGTGGGTTATCTCGAGAGTGTTTCGAACCTTCACTCTTCAGAACTGCGCAGCATATGGCTGGCTAGGCTGCTGGATAACAAATTTAAGCTCCCAAGTGTGGAGCAAATGCTTGAGCAAACAAGGAAAGAAGTGGAAGTCTCGAAGAAGACAACCAGGTTCTACAAGAGGCATTGCATTTCTACTTTTAGCATCAACCACAGTGATGAAATTTGTGAGGAGATGGGGTGGACATCTTGGAGGAAGAATACTTGGTTGGCAGAAGCATTTAGCCCCTATGGCAGTCAAGACTATCTGAAGAAACAATGAACCTATAATTTGCAACAACATCCTAAATGTATAATTAACAGCTCCTTTACACCAGAACTCAAAATAAAGAACACCTACTTGCAGGAAAAATGATCAATGCATCATGTATTAGCAAATCATAATCTACTTTATCTGAATAAAGAATTTTTCCATCGTTTACTTTTGAAATTCCCAAAAGTATGATGTGAATATGATGATATTGCAGAAGGGCAAAAAAAAGGCAAGGGATAAGAGAACATTAACCATCTCAAAGGTTTACAATAACATTAACCATCTCAACTGGCTTTGAAATATACAAAAATAACCACTTGCTAACCATATCTAGTGGAGATAATGGACACAGGGATGAAAAAAAAGGAGAGCTTTAAAGGCTTTGAAGGAGTTTGAGAGTTTCATCAATATGCTTCTCAGGTTGGAACTGGTTCGTGTAGATGAGTTGAATCTGTCTTCCAGGCAAGATCTGATGGCACTCCCCATTTCCTCACCTTATTATTCCTCGTCGCTTAGTAATGTGGACGGAAGTTTGTATTTCTTTGCAAAAGCCTACATAAATTAGAAACTTCATAATCAACTTCAAGCACGATTTGCAATAGTTTTGTATTAGAAGCCATTCTCAACTCACCCAAGGCTTAATCTGATGATGTCCTCCAACAAACCAAGCAAATTTACCAATGTACTTCAAGCTTTTCCATACTAGAAAATGTTTGTTGGAGAACAGTCAGTATAGGAACTCTTTTTTTAAAAAAAAACAATAGTATAGCCGAGCGGCTATACTCCTTTTATACATGGCGAAGGCGGGCTCTAGCGCTAGGCGGGGCACCTTTTTTTTTCTTCATTAAACAGTATAGCCGCTTGGGAAAACGACGGTTTTTTATTTAAAAAAAAAATAGTATAGCCGTGCGGCTATACGATTTTCGACACGTGCCCAAATGGGGTCTGGGCTCCAGGCAGGTTCTCTTTTTAAAAAATAGTATAGCCGTGCGACAATATTATTTTTGGCTCCAGGTGGCGAAATGGGCCCTATGCTCCAGCCGGGTCCCTTTTTGTTTTTATAAATAGTATAGCCGATTGGCTATACTACGGTTTAATTATAAAAATAGTATAGCCGCTCGGCGATACTATTTTTCGTACGTGGCTATACCCTTTTATACAAATAGTATAGCCGCTTGGCTATAGTCTGATTTTTTTATAATAAAAATTGTATAGCCGCGCGGCTATACCTGGGATTTTTACTGTGGTCTTTTTTTATAAATAGCATATTCTTCAACTTGTTCGTTGATTGAGCTTAGATAGCTTGTTTGCAGAAGCACCGAGCATTATAAACTGTAACAATTGAATGAAAGCAACATTTATTAGTCTTTGTGAAGAATAAATAACTTGCTAGATGGGATTTTATTAGTTTCCCACAGTCAACAAATTTTATTTTAGGGTTAATCATTTTATTTCTCCTTGAATTTAGACCCGATTTGCATTTGAGTACTTCAATTTCCAAAATGGTTCCCGTGGTTCTTTAACTTTAGTTTCGTTAGAACAAATTGTTCTGCCGTCAATTTTGTTGACTTTTCTGTTAAATGCATGGGCAAAATGGTATTTTTGTATCAAAATTGATTAAAATATGAATAAATTTTTTAAAACATTTAAAAATTAAAATTAAACTCTCTCTCCCCCACCTTTATCCCGATTTCTACTCCCCCAAAACTTGATTTTTCTTTTGGCTTTTTATCATAAATGGTCCTTGACGTTTACGAAATTATCACGAATGGTCCTTGAGGTTTTTTTGTGACACTAATAGTCCTTAACGTTTGGACTTTTTATCACAAATGGTCCTTGCCGCCAAAAATTATGTTAAGTGTATGATGTGGAAGATAAGTGGAGCCCATATGTACAATCACATCGTGACATGTGGATTAAATAAATAAATAAATATTTTTTTTTAATGAAAATCCATTAAAAAACCATTTAGAGAGTAGAGAGAGAGAGAGGCTAAATGGTTTTTTAATGGATTTTCATTAAAAAAAAAATTTATTTATTTATTTAATCCACATGTCACGATGTGATTGTACATGTGGGCTCCACTTATCTTCTACATCATACACTTAACATAATTTTTTACGGCAAGGACCATTTGTGATAAAAAGTCCAAACGTTAAGGCCTATTAGTGTCACAAAAAAACCTCAAGGACCATTCGTGATAATTTCATAAACGTCAAGGACCATTTGTGATTAAAAGCCTTTTTTTTTTGTTGGTTTTTTATTTGATTTTCTTTTATTGTTATTTTAAAGATATGATTATTTATTGATTTTATTGATTTTAATATAAAAATACTGTTTTGCCCTTGTATTTAACAGAACAAGTTAACAAAATTGATGACATGACCATTTGTCGGCAGGACCATTTGTCCTAAGAAAGTGAAGTTAAGGGACCACATGAATCATTTTGGAAATTGAGATACTCCATGAACCATTTTTAAGGGCTATAAGTTGTAAATAATATATTAAAAGAGTATAGCCGCTCGGCTATACTATTTAAATAGTAAATTTAATAACTATAGCCGGCGGCTACACTTTATAAATAATATAATTAATTAAAAATGAATACAGCCGCTCGGCTATACTATTTATTAAAATAAAATAAAAAAAAGAACCCGCCTAGGCCGCCTATGCGGCCAATTTTTAGAAAACCTGAATGGTGTTTTTTTTTTAAGATTTCTTTTTTCCTGGCGGGTCTAGGATCTCTGCAAACACTCAAAAATGGAGATCATCCCTCCTGTTGGTGATATGAGATATGAATCATTCTTGGACAAATCAAAGCAGGACATAGCCTCTTCTTTAGGGTTGGTGCTGGGAAGGTCATTGTTCATCAGCTCTAAGCCACTCCTTGGTTTCCATAAATTAGGGTGAACCTTGGGAGTTGCTTGCATTCAATCAATATCATCATAATCAAATGACCAACTATCGCTCCGATTTCAATTTCGAAAGGAAAGAGAGGAGAAATCTAACAAGCAGTAAGATTTACTCTTTTTTTTTCCTCCTGTTTTTTAGCTGGCATGTATGTTTGGTGACTTAATGCATTATAGAATGCAGTGTTAGTTATTCGTATAGAATGCAGGCTCAGAAATAGAGTTTATAAGAAATTATGATTCTTTGCTGTGTTAATAAAATTTTAAGAATCTTTATTCATAATTTTGTCTTTTTGGCAGTATAGGTTTTTCTTAATTGAAAATAGGTCCCTCTGTAGTTGAGGTGTTGGTAGTCAGTTTATGTTTGGTGCCATGCTCAGTTTTGTTTTGGCGAGGATGGTAGAGTGCCCATGTGAAAAGTTCGACACAACAGGTTCCTTAATGCAACAACACATATAAGCGAATCAGCCTTCCTTTGTAAATTCAATGGCGGGATCCTCCACCCTTTGAATCTTGTATCCCAAGAAAGCTTGGCACGCAGCGCATTTCACATATGTCGCCAGTATGCTAAAGGAAGGATCACGGTACTCCCTCTCTACCTCAGCCAAGTTTACACATTTTAGGAATATTCCATGTCTCTCCTGCAAAAGAAAGAAGAAGGAAGAAAAAAAAAGGTAACATGTTATAAAAACAAATTTCAATGATTTTGCCGTTTTACTCTTCGAACTATGACCCTAATCGAGGTTAACCCTCACGAACCAAAAACTTGAACTAATTAAAACAGCTGATTTAGCCATGGCTATTTTAAGTTGGGGGGTTAAATTCGATTAGGTGATAGTTCAAAATGTAAAATGGCTGAAAAACTCATCGTAATTTCAAAGAAAAACAACAAAAAGGATTGAGGAAACTGCATGAAACCAAAACCAAGACTCTGAAGTTACAGAGAAGCATTTAACAACAAGAAGTAAGAGCTTAGGAGCTGGTGATTGAACAATGAAAGAAGATGAAGAAAAGAAGAAGAAGCAACGGCTGAAAAGATTGTTCATTGTGGGAACAGATGGGGAAGGTCTTTGGCCATGAATAGCCATTAAATTTACAATAGCATTGAAAATTCAGAAATACAATTTCCTTACTCAACCAGATCAGAATGCTTGCAGAACAAGATCGTTATCACTAAAATTATGAATTTAAATTACCTTCATAGTCACCCTAATGCAATCATTCGCTACGGCAATAACAGTGCTGCAGTTCTTGCACTGTAGAATCTCCTTTACCACGAGTAATCAGCGAGAAAATTAATCAGAGAGAAAATTAAGTGAAGATGTGCTTGGGGGAGGGAGGGATGTGCTTGATAAGGGACTCCATGAAGTAGGAAACTCAGAAAGAAAAAATTAGGATGGAAATTGGGAAACTTGGAGGTTCGAAAAATTATAATTGGAAAGTGGGAATCTTAAGCCTCGGCTGCTCATCTTCATGCTTTACAATTGGGAAACCTGAAAGAAAATAAAAAAAAATTAGCATGCAAAGTGGGAAACTTGGAGGCTCTTTTCCCTCTCGTAATCTGAATATCAGATCAGACCCATTGGAATTGGATGTGATCATGTGAGGATTGCAAGAGAATTATTGGGCTTTTCATGTACCGTACGGTCCTCCCCTTGTTTAAAGCTTTTGATTGGGCTAATCTCTTTTGTATTTTGGGCTTGGTGTGTTTCTTTTTCTTCCAGTTTAAAGCTTTCCGGATTTTAGTTTCAGGCCGTGACTTATTCAAACCCAGAAAAGTACATAAATAAAATTTAATTAATAAATAAATAAAAATTGACAACCAGCTACCAAATTTTTCCGTAACTTTCTTAATCAATTATTTTGTAATAACATTATCAAAAACGCAAAGAAGTTGATAGATGTGGACCTTTAAACAGTATAATCAGTACTAACCAGTTTGGATTGATCTTAACAAATTGATCATATAAGAGAAATCTAGAGCGGTCGTCCACAATTTTTATTTCTTTTTAAAAAAGGAGCGCATTTACTTCTCAAACACTCTACAATGTAATAATTTAAAAGTGACTTCACATAAATGAAAAACAAGGTGATTTAGAATAAAACAATCCAGAAATTAAAGACAATTACCAGACTCCATGTGGCATGTAGGCATCTAGCTTCTGCATGTCAAGGAAAAACTAGCCCTCCTTTAGTAATATAATGCTACGATCCCGCAGTTTTTCAATCTTGTATCCCAGACACAGTTTGCAAACAACACATTTGGCCTCGAGTGCCACTAAAATAGCATCATCAGGATATGAAGGTTGACACTTCACTTCCAAAGTAAGCTTGCATGGAGATTGAAAAACTTAAAAACTTAAGAAAGCGTAAAACAGTGAATTGATCAAATAGTTTTCTGAAGCTTACACTTTTTGAAATAAGCCGTGGTGTCAGTCGATCAAAGAGGTCCAAATACGGTCTGATGCCAATGCAATGCTTGTACCGCATGAGTGACAGCAGTAGGAGCTTACGCTCGGGGCACTCGAGTCATTTGACTGCACTTGAGACCCATCTGTACGAACTACTTTGGATGAACTAAAGTCATTTGAATACACTCCAAGAGCAGCCTCAGTCTCCAGTTGGTGCATGTGCTTCTCTGTTTTTCCCACACAAAAATCTGCAGGGCCAAAACGAGGTCGTTAAATAACAGAAGTCACATTAGAGTAGAAGCCATGTCTGAAAGTAATATTGTAGTTTCCAATATGCATTAGCACCAGAAGAAACTAGGACATTTAGAGTGTTTGAGAAGTCAAGGCTAGTGACTCTTTTGGAGTGACCCTCAAGCTTCCTTGGAAATTGCAAAATATATAAATCAAGGCAATGACAAACTTTTCGGGTTTGCTTCATCACAACATCGAGCATGATTTGTTTTTTTACAAGAACAAACAAACTACCCCGTTTGAGTGGAGATTGTATATTACAATGGTGGAATTGTCCATGCCAATAGCAACTATACCGTCATCTCGGGAGTGAAAAGCAAGACATGTTGCCGCAAGTGGCGATGGTGGTGGCACTTTCTTCATCGTCTGCGTTTTTATGCAACAGATTTTTATGAGTACGATGAGTTAGATCATGAGAAATTTGCAAACAGAACCAAAGCATATTGACAAACAAGATTTGGGAAGTTTTGGGTGTTGGGTTTACCTTAAATGTTGTCATGTCAAAAATGGAGATCATCCCTCCTCTGAAAGATAGAGTACCTTCAGACAGAATTGCAAATATGAAACTTAAATATAGTATTTATTATAAAATATAAAAATAGGAACGGCCTAGCCGGCCCATTTTTCAAAAACTTGAGCAGCGTTGTTCTTTTTCCAGAATTTTTTCCCTGGCGGGTTTATTGCAATTATGAAACTTAAATATAGTATAGCCGCGCGGCTATACAATTTATTTTATTTTATTTTATAAAAAGGGAACCGCCTAGCCCGCCTAGGCGGCCGATTTTTCAATTTTGCCGTTACGTTCCTGGCTGAAAGAATTGGAACGTATGGGTTAAAGCCTCAATCATCATGAGGGCTTATTGTATTGATTTATACAGTATTAGATAGAGTCCTATCCCAAGAGGAATCCCAAGAGGAATCCCACATGGGATAAGAATACCTGTGCCGAATAGTCGTCGGGAGAGGTTTAAAAAATCGGCCTGGGCGGCCTGGGAGGGTCAGGGCAGCGCTAGGAGGGTCTGGGCGGCGCTAGGGGGGTCTAGGCGGCGCTAGGCGGGTCTAGGCGGGTCTAGGCGGCGCTAGGCGGGTCTGGGCGCCAGGGTGGGTCTGTCGCATTTTTTCCAGGTACGTGTGCCATTTTCTTCGTTGAAGCCGATATTTCGAGCAAGAACTGTATCAGATGCACCACCTTTTGACCCCAGCAATATTGTGTCATTGCAGACACATTTCTGCAGCCACTTTCTTTTAGTCTATTCTTTCACTTCATTTTCTTCTATGTTTATTGATGGTATTCAAAATTATGGCAGCTCATGTTTAGCAAGTTTAAACTTCCTTGGAAATGGGGTCTGCAGATTTTTGTTCCTTCTCTTCTTCCCTCTATAAATTAAATTGGCTTTGCTTCTGCTGAGCCACAGGCTGTTTCTGGGTTCTGCAGATTGTCCTTCTTTGACTGTAAGTTGCTATCTGATATCTTTATTACATTTTGTTTTGATGATGAGTTACTTAAGTTCAGTATGTTGAAAGAATGGGGTTGATTTGTTGTGTTTTTCTCATCATATGATTGATTTACTCATCTGGGTTCTTATTGTTATATACTGATTGTGTCAAAGTTTCGTCCTTTTAAGTTGTCTTGTTGTATCACCTTAATAGTTTTGTTGCTTAATTCAGGATTCGAAGAATTAATGGGCGACGTCTATATTGAAAATGAAATATCTGAAATGCCTCTCGCAGTGAGTACTTTTCAACTTTACGATTGTGCATTATTGCAAATTATCTCTTCTTTTTCTGTATGTTTGTTGTATCTCTTCTCTATTGTAACTTTCTTATTCTTGATCAAGATTAGCTAAGAAATTATAATTAGTTTATCGATTTTTTAAATTTCTTTTTTATGTTATCCCACATAAGGAATAAGGTTATGGGGGTTTGAAGTTTCAATTTGGCATCTTTAGTTTTGTCAGTTTGATTCAGTCCTTGTGCTTAAAGATCTAATATAGGTCCTTGTATCAGGCCTATAATGATACGGTGTGGAACACAAGTCTTCTTTTTGATAGTCTGGGATTCTACTCATCAATGGATGACATTTTCACCCGTCTATTGACACTGGCTAGTTATATAAGTCGTCGATTAATTCAATTTATTGGCGAGTTCTTTCTACAATGCTTACATGTATGTACACTCATGCATCTTCTTATAATGTTATGGTTGGATTTGGAAATGATGTTGTTGCAGAGGATCTTGCGGTCAGAGATGCTGATAGATACTCGGATGATTTGCTGGTCATTTCTGCTGGACAGCATATAAGATCATTGATGTAAATCATTTTCTGAAGGTTGTTCATCATCTTCAAAACCTTGTAACCCTGAAACCTGTGAAAGAAGAGCCTCAGAGCCTACGGAAGATACAAGATCTGAAATTGTAGAAACCAACTTCAATTATACAGATGTCCCCTTCATTTTTAAAGGGTAATACCGTTTTGTGCTATTAGCTTTCTTCAATATCAATCTTTGAAGACTTGAGTATGCA
>NW_018921354.1:798460-849806 GCF_002207925.1 Prunus avium
TTTTAAGTGAACTGAATGATTAATTGTAATATTTAATCTTTTTCACCTCCTTCCCTTTCTAATTACAAGTGTTTATCAGAAGTATGACTTACTGTAACTGTTTTGCATTTCTCAAATCTCAAGGTAGTCATCTTCATTGTTAGATTGGTGATGTTGCTTCATCTTGATGTATGTTGGCACTACCGTTACACGGTTTACAATTTGCTTGGAGATTGGCAATTTCTTGTTGGAGAAGTTCTGTCGTGTACGTTAGATGTGCTCATCTTCGAATTTGCAGGTAAAAGAAGTATATTTCAATTATGCAAACTGATGGACTCGTATTCCATAGAGTCTATGAATAGTTTCTTTTAGTTTTAGTTCAGATTGGATTCTGTTTTACTCAGTGCAAATAATTCATTGCTTTTAATTACAAGTCATTGTTTCATTCTTTTAGGTGCTCATAGTTGAGCTTCATTTTTGCATTTGTCAGCCTGGCATCTCGAGTACAGAAAAATTGCAAGGTTCATCTGACGATAATGGATGGTTGCCGCGCACTCCTGGCATGCCTGGTGTGGAGGATGGTACAGCAAGATTCTTGGAATTGCTTGCAGGAATAAGGTACCAAGCTAATATAATAGCTCCACTGCACTAGATGGTTGGACCTGTTAAGGAACTGTGTTCAATTTTGTTATCATATCTGTTTAGTCTATTCTTGTATATTCCTATTGCTTGTATGTCATGCTATATACTTCAGGAATGGGGAGCACACATTGCCTAGCTCATTTGTCTATCTGCTTATTCCAGGTAAAGAAAATTTATTTTTCCCTTTGGACTTTGTTCTTCTCCCCCGTTCAATCGACATTTAGCGTTGTGGCACCTATAGTTACGGGAACTTTGATTTTCCAGGCCTCTTTAGCAATCACAGCCCCTTATACTTTGTTGGAACAAAGAAATTCTTTTCGAAGATGGGTCTAGCTTGCCATATTGCAAAAATTCACAGTGAGGTAATGAGTCATTACTCTGTGATCATTGCTGACTGGGTTTTGAGAAATTTGTCTTCCCTTTTCATATGTTTTCTTGGATGAAGGCATCTGTTGAGCAAAATGCATCGGAACTCAAGCAATACATCGAGGAGCTTTAATGGGGATCCGGTAAGCGTGTGATGCCGCTGGGGCACAGCAAGGGCGGCGTTGATGCTGCAGCTGCATTGTCAATCTACTGTTGTGATTTGAAAGACAAAGTTGCTGGTTTAGCACTGGTACAGAGCCCCTATGGTGGCACTCCCTTGGCTTCTGATATTCTTCGCGAAGGCCAGATTGCAGACAAAGAAACCCGCAGGATCATGGAACTTTTGATATGCAAGCTAATTAAGGTAATAGCACCAATGCCTGAGCTTGTTGAAAGTCCTTTGTGTATGTACTAACCAAGTGGAGAATTATAAGTTGTGTTTGGAAACATCTCAATTCATATTTGCGTTGTAGGGTGACATTCGGGCACTGGAGGATCTTACTTATGAGAAGCGAAAGGAGTTCATCATGAAGCACAAGCTACCATATGAGCAAATTCCTCTGGTTTCCTTCCACTCTGAGGTAAGCATAGCCCCTGATATGTTTGCCACAATGACACATATAGCACATGCCGAACTTCCCTGGCTGCCCCTACCAAATTTTTTAACTCAAGAAGAGTCAGATGAAATCGTTCAAGCAGGAAGCTAGCTGCCTGTAGTGATTCCTTTATCTGCTGCAATGGCTGTGACTGCACTTCATCTACAACTCAGGTACGGGGAGAAGAGTGACGGATTGGTGACATGCCGTGACGCTCAAGTTCCAGGTTCGGTTGTGGTCACACCGGACAGGAAGCTTTGACCATGCCTGGATGGTTTATTCCACAACGAAAAAGAATCCTAGTGATGCTGATGCCTCAGAAATGTGTGAGGCCATTTTAACTCTGCTTGTAGAGCTTGGAAAGTTAAAAGTAAGAGGGAAAAAGCTAGGAAATTAATCCATCCATCATACAATTTGTTTGCTTCCCATTTGTTTAGTTTGGTTTGTTAAACAAAATATTCAAAAGCAATCAATTGCAGAATCTCATTCGAATGGAAGAATGAATTCATAAGGCCCAAAACAATCTGGCAGGTCCAATTAACAAAAAAAATCTGCAAAGTCCATGAACGTCCCAACCACATGGTGTACCCGGAATATATACAAATTTCTCTAGCTAAAGACCCTTAAATCTTCTTAACTGAAGTAGCAACCATGAAACACCTCCTTGCTACTCAATCACTTCGGTGCTGGAGCGAGAAACACCTCCTTGCTTTTTAGAACTCCATGAAATTAAATTAGACCCAAGATACAAACAGTAGCCACCCGTGGAGCGACGATCATCAGGATCACCGATTCACTGGCATAGTCCGCATCAGAATAAGCCATTAAAGACAGGGAACCAGGTTTATAGAGATGAGATCTGATAAACAGCACAGGAAATAGATCAGTGCTTCATGTAGCTCTTCATGCTCCAAGGGATGCAGTCTTGTCTACTATTTAGTGTGAGTTTCCTTGTGAAAATGATTAAGCTTTCCTTGGAATAAACTTTGGGTAGTGTTCTCTGGTTTGATTACATTTTGCAGATCCAGAGGCTATCGAAACAGCAAGGGGAAGGCAACTGCATTTGTAAGTACTTACGTATCAATTTTTAAGTGATTATTTTCCAGTTCTCTATGTCAATGAATTAAGAGCCGGTAAGATGCTAAATGTAAGTACTTACTGCTGTCAAACATTGTGGATTAGCTTTCTACTAGCTCCTTCATTTTAGGACCTACCTGATTGAAACAATGAGATCGTCTGTGTTCATGAGTTTATTTCAGTGGCATAGTTCTTGAAGGAGGGATGCATTCATCTGTTAAAGACATGTAGAGAAGTATTTTGTATTTGATACAGCACATAGGATTTTTGGACATGGCATGCTTTTGCTTATGCTTTCAAATTTTTTGTGTTTTTATTTTTGAAAGCAATCTGTATTCTGTGTGTTTGGTTGTAGTTGTGGTGGTTGAAGAAACATAGCCCATATTCAGAGACTATGTTAGATGCATTCTCTGTGTATACTCTTTAAATATATTATTTAAGGCGTATAGCCGAGCGGCTATACTCTTTAAATATATTATTTAGGAAGTACACCCGAGCGGCTATACCTTTTAAATATATTATTTAAGGAGTATAGCCACGCGGCGATACTATTTATAGAAAATTAAAATGAAAACTTGAATGGCGTTTTTTTTTTTGGATTTCTTTTTTCCTAGCAAGTCTGGCATCTTTGCAAATACATCAAGCTAGGGTTTTAGTGACTATATTGAAGACATCAAATCAGGTTGAGGGGAAAATCTAAGGGAGAAGAAATTTTTTGAAGAATTAAACTTAGTTTACCTAGACTGCAAAATGGTTTTTTTTTTTCATTGCTCATAACTTGGACTCCAGTTCTTCAGTCAACTACATCTAGAATATTGGTTTTGATCATTATTTCATCCCTTTCAATCATATTTCAATGCATTCAGATGTTGAGAATTGTTCAACGAGCATAAAGATCAAATTTCTCTGATATGAGCAGTCGAGTCAGTGCAAAACTATGAGGGACAGCAACGTAAGTTATACATCTGCGGCAGCAAAGGTAGATGCTTGAAGATGTATTCTCCTTTGACACATCGAGCAATTTAATCCTCGTCAAATTGACCGTAATGTGTAACTCAAGTAAATATGCATTTCATGAACCCTCATAGGGTTCCCCTGCTTGTAGATTGACATTAATAATGGATGCCCTCTGATTTCTTATTAGTTGCAAATCAGATCATGTATTAGGTTATCTTTAATTTCTCTTAGAGATTCAATCCCACTCGAGCCTAAACTTATAACTAATGATCCCGATCAATCGTCTCCACTCTTTTCTTCTTTGTCGTCTATAATTTTTGGCTTGACCAGAATGAAATTGTGAAAGGGAGATTGGTGAGTTTTGGCTCAAAAATGACTGTTGAAATGTGGTCAAGATCATCATAGAGAGAGACCATTTGCGCAAGAAAGAATAGTTGAAACTTAAAAGAAATAATGGCTGCAAATTTTCCAAGAAACTTCTGAATTTATTTTGTTGAGGATCCATAACATTATTGATTTTAGATTTATAAAATTTGATGCCGCAAATGCCTAAACTACATAGCATACATTATCTAGAGATGAGTTATTATTATGTTTAGGCCTATCTTATCTAGAGATCACAAGCCAAAGACGATGCCCTCGGATTCCACAGGCTCGCAGCTCTCCAACTTGCTACCAAGTCAACCAACAGTAAAAATACCATATTCATCTCCATCTTCCAGATGCTCAAGGACATGGAGCTCGCCATTGGAGAGCCCCACAACAAACTGGGCTGCTTTTCATGGATGCGCCGCCATAACAAGTGGATACACCAAAATGGCATCACCAGCATTTGTGTAGACCAGCCTTGATATCTGCATTGCCATAGACAAAGCTAATGAGAAGCTACCGAAACATTTTAATGGCAAAATCTGAAACTTAAATATTAGATGTTCCCATGCTTAGGCATTCTCCAACCCATTCGGGGCTAAACTTAAATTTTCACCCTCCAAAATACAACTATTCATGTATTGCCTGACTAAAAATTTGACCCCACACTCATATTAAATTGTTAAAGAATGGTTTAACTCTATTTTTTTTTTGGTGTGGTTAATTTTTGTTTATAATTCCGTGATTTATTTTCATGAACATTTTGACATAAATATAATTGAAATTTTAGAAAAATAAATTTTGCCTATTTCAGAGCACATTCACATTTGTTTCATATATGACTTACAAAAAGAATTAACAATTAATATGTGCAAGCATCCCATTTGAAAACAACCATTGGATTGCTACATGTACTTTGTTGTGGGCTTGACAGGTGGCGCATACACACACAAAAAAAAATCACAAAAAAATCACGAGAAAAAAGAACTTTGATGATTGATGAAGATCAACCAACTAACACAAAAGTACATGTAGCAGCTGGTGGATAACAAATTTAAGCTCCCAAGTGTGGAGCGAATGCTTGAGCAAACAAGTAAAGAAGTGGAAGTCTCGAAGAAAACAACCAGGTTCTACAAGAGGCATTGCATTTCTACTTTTAGCATCAACCACAGTGATGAAATTTGTGAGGAGATGGGGTGGACATGCCATCAATTTTGTAAACTTTTCTACTAAATGCATGGGCAAAATGGTATTTTTGATCAAAATTAATTAAAATATGAATAAAAAATTTTAAAAACTAAAAAATTAAAATTGAACTCTCTCTCCCCCACCTTTATCCCGATTTCTACTCCCCCAAAACTTGATTTTTTTTTGTTGGTTTTTTATTTGATTTTCTTTTATTGTTATTTTAAAGATATGATTTTTTATTCATATTTTTGGTTTTAATATAAAAAAAACCATTTTGCCCTTTTATTTCACAGAAAAAGTTAACAAAATTGACGGCAGGACCATTTGTCCTAAGAAAGTGAAGTTAAGGGACCACGGGAACCATTTTGGAAATTGCGGTACTCAAATGCAAATCGGGTCTAAGTTCAGGGACTAATAAAACGATTAACCCTTTATTTTATTTTACCTCTTGCACTCCTTCCCTTGTGATTCTTCCATCTTCATTGCTATCGGCCCTGAAAATATTCCAAATTCAAAAAATTAATAAGAAAATAATAACTTTTCTTAAACCGGCAAAATCACAACCACAATTGACAAAAAGGCAAATGCTAGACGCAGTTGAACAGCATCAAACCTAATTTGTAGGTGTTGATGGAACGTTCAATTAGATGGAACACAAATAGGACACAACATAGCTTGGTTGGCAGAAGCATTTAACCTAATTTTTTAGAGGTGTTTATGGAAAGGTTGAATTAGATAGAACACAACCAAGACACAACATTTGGAAAAGCTTATCTCTTTTGGTCAACTAAACACAAAAACAAAAGGAAAAAACCCACCCAACCCAAACACCCCAAAATAGACTAGAGCAAACCATCCACGTGATTTGTTGAGTGTTTACTTTTACCTATTTAATTTAATTTACCCACAATAATTTCATAAAATATATATTTTAGAAATGAGCTTCACCGTATGGACCGTTGATTTGTTAGGAACGCAATTACAGAAACTTAATCAACGGCTGAGATAGAGAGAGAAATATTGGTCACTATCTTTTACCCCAGCAAATCCTTTGATCTCAAAATCAATTTCACATTCACATGTTACATCATATATGACCAGACCCACTCATGCAACCCCTATAAATAGCTTTTCCCTCAGGTCGTTTCGGACACCAAGCAAATCGAGTATATATCAAAATATACACCACCTTTTCAAGACCATCTCCCCTTTCAAACCAAAAAAGCTTTGAAACACACCAAAAACCAGCAACTATGGCTCCAATTGTCTCAAAACTTGGTATATTGGTGCCGGTGTGCGTGGCTTAGCAGCAGCCAAGCGGCTAGCCCATCACAGCATGTTTCCACCGGCACCAATGATACCAAGTTTTGAGACGATTGACCAAGGACACTGTTTCTAATTTGCTAAAGGATAAGAAGGTCGTTGTAGTTGGCTACAAAAAATCAGCTATTGATTTAGCTCTCGAGTGTGCAGAGGCAAATCAAGGTAAATACTAAATATATAGGTGTGGGAGTCAAATTCCTCCCACGGGAATATTCGCCTAAAGATTCTTTCGTCTTCTTCGCACCTCTCTCTCCCTGCAAAACAGATCGGAGTAAAGGACCACACCCGGGGGGTGTTGGCCAAAGGCCCTCCGATGCCTAAGTTAGGATGGGTGTTCAAGGAAAACCGGGTGGCCGGAGCCGTGTGTGGAGGCCGGAGCCTTGTGTGAGGGAGAGAGAAAGAAGATGGTGGCTAGGGTTTGTGGAGAATTATTTCTGCAGAGTTTCAGTAGGAATTTAGACGTACCTTAACCCTTGTGTGTAGCTAGGTATTTATAGGAGCCTCGGAGGCTAGGGTTTCAGAGGAATAATTCTGTAGATGGAAAGGAATTATTCCTCCCCGATTAGGCGAGATTTGATTAATTAGGGATTTGATTTATTTGATTTAAATCAAATCCCTAATTAGGGTAGGAATCAAATCAATCCCCATTTTAATTAGGTAATTGCTAATTTAATTGGGTAACTCCCAATTAAATTGAGTAACTCCCAATTAGGTCAAATAATCCCCAAATGGAAGGAATTATTTGACCTAGGGTGATTTAATTCGGTTCCCACAATAGGTTTATAATTCCCATCACCTTCCATGTACTTGTTTGATTTTCAGGTCAAATTTTAAATATGTTTTCCTGTTCTGGATTGTTAGCTTTCTTGTGTATATTTTTTTGGCATGCTAACCAATTAATCTTCAGAGATGATGAGCCCCGGAAAAATTTAGTAAAAGATAATTGTAATGAAAGTAAGATAAAATGGAAAAAAAAAGGAAGGTAAATTTCACTTTACTACCCTGAAGTTGATCAATGTTCAGACTTTACTACACAAAGTGTCTCACTTTCACACCCAAAGTTTCATTTCACTACAGTTTCATACCTGGCGTCGGTCTTTCCGATAACAACTCTGTTAACTATTGATGTGGCAGTAAATGGGCCACGTGGACCACTTAAACTATGTCAAAGTGAACTCAATTAAGGTGGTTATGACTACACTTTGACTGGACATGTTTTCAACGATTCTGAATCACTTGAATAGAATAGAATTCCACAACGTCAGATTTGTAAAGATGGAATTGAATTTGATGACAACACTAAGATAAAAGCTGATGTTGTGGTTTTTGCAACTGGTTATGATGGTAAGAAAAAAGTTAAGTCCATCTTACCAGAGCCTTTCAGCAGCTTGTTGGAATACCCTTCTGGTATCACACCCTTATACAGGTACTGGTTTTCTAAGATTTCCAGAAATTACCTAGTGTTAGAAATGTTAAAAGTGAAGAATAGAACTGTTGATTGTTTCTTCTGCAGGGGGCACAATTCATCCTTTGATCCCAAACATGGCTTTCGTGGGTTATCTCGAGAGTGTTTCGAACCTTCACTCTTCGGAACTGCGCAGCAAATGCTTGAGCAAACAAATTTAACATTTCTAACACTTGGTGAACCTGGTTGTTTTCTTCGAGACTTCCACTTCTTTACTTGTTTGCTCAAGCATTTGCTCCACACTTGGGAGCTTAAATTTGTTATCCACCAGCTGCTGGATAACAAATTTAAGCTCCCCAGCGTGGAGCGACTGCTTGAGCAAACAAGTAAAGAAGTGGAAGTCTCGAAGAAAACAACCAGGTTCTACAAGAGGCATTGCATTTCTACTTTTAGCATCAACCACAGTGATGAAATTTGTGAGGAGATGGGGTGGACTTCTTGGAGGAAGAATACTTGGTTGGCGGAAGCATTTAGCCCCTATGACAGTCAAGACTATCTGATGAAACAATGAACCTATACTTTGCAATAACATCCTAAATTCATAATTGACAGGTTCTTTACACCAGAACTCAAAATAAAGAACACCTACTTGCAGGAAAAATGATCAATGTATCATGTTCTATTTTATCTCAATAAAGAATTTTTCCATTGGTTACTTCTGAAATTCCAAAATTATGATGTGATAATATTGCAGAAGGGCAACAAGGCAGGGGATAAGAAACATAAACATGAGCTGATTGCAGAGTTGTCAACTAATTAACATAAGCAAAATACCCTCATGATCCACCATTTACAATAACATTAATAATCTCAAAGATATTACATCACTTAGAACGAGATTATTGCCATCTAGGTCATGCTGTATAGTAGCCATTGGATATTCCACAAAAATTTCGACCTCTATCGATTGAAATTTGCCTTCATAGGGCAGAAAACAACTGCCCTTTTACTTGGGACAAGTACAAACATGGCCAGCAGCATTAGTAATTATAACTGGCTTTCGAATTATACAAAAATAACTACTTGCTGACCGTGTTTTGTGGAGATATAATGGACACAGGGATGAAAAAACAAAACAGCTAAAAACAGGAGAACTTTAAAGGCTTTGAAGGAATTTGAGAGTTTCATCAATATGCTTCTCAGGTTGGAACTGGTTGTTGTAGATGAGTTGAACCACCCCATTCTTGTCCAGAACATAAGTCTGTCTTCCAGGCAATGTCCCAAACAGATCTGATGGCACTCCCCATTCTTTCCTCACCTTATTACCCTCGTCGCTAAGTAATGTGTATGGAAGTTTGTATTTCTTTGCAAAAGCCTACATAAATCAAAAACTTCATAAACTACTTCAAGCATGAGTTGCAATGGTTATGCATTTAAAACCATACTCAAATAAACTAAAGGTACTGTAGATACGATGAATCTCATACTTTCTCAAAAATATAATAATCTTAACTAAATGAACTCACAATTCATTTAGAAGCAAACAAACCTTAGTTATCATCCAGCAATGATCAAGCCAGTAGAATATCTACTAAACCCAATTCTGCTGCAATTACTGCAGCATATGTCCTCCAAACAACCAAGCCAATTTACCAAAGTAGTTAAAGCTGTTCCATACTAGAAACTGTTCACATTACCTTGTGTGATGATGGGTCATCACCACTAACTCCGACGACCTGGGCTCCAGCCTTTTTAAACTTCTCATAAGAATCTCTGAAAGCACAAGCCTAAGGGAGTATCAATTTGTCAGTGTCTGCACTAATTAAAGATACAGTCTTTATCTGGTGTTGTCAGCTCCAATGTGAATTGCATATCATAACAAATTAAAGGTTACAGCAAAAAATATTGGGCAAAATCAATATAGAATAAGCTGACTGAGAAGATAACCAAGCTTCTAAGTAAAACTTCATGCCCCTAACAATAAACTAAAAGGAGAATTAGAACATGCAACAATGTCATTATGTTTATACCTGTTTGGTGCACCCTGGGGTCTCATCAGCAGGGTAGAAATAGAGAACCACAGGTTTTCCTTTGAACTTGGAGAGACTCACAGTTTTTCCATCCTGATCTTTCAATGTGAAGGCTGGTGGAACCTTACCCTTGTCCACCTGTCAAGAAACATATAATCATAATCAATCAACAAAGAAGTAGCCATAGCCCACAAAACACTCAACATATCAGAAAATGTGAATTAAGCAATGTACCTTAGCAGCACAAATAAACATCTTTCCAGAAGAAGAAGAAGATGGGATTGGGAAAGAGGAGGAGCTGGAGAGCTTGAGGCCATAAAATTGAGAATGTGATGAACTTGAGACAATTGGGAGGCTTTTCGAAGATGGGTTGTGTCTAGGAGTTTGAGTGGGGAGCACAGAAGGGAAGTGGTGCTTAGGAAGAGAAAGGGAAGCCATTAGATGCAAGTTTAGAACCAGAGATATATCGAGTGTATCCTAACTTGTGCTTTGAAACTTTGTTTTTGTTGTTAATTTGCGTACATATGTTTGGGGAAGATAAGGGAGGGAGAGAGAGCGTTGCGAGGGTGTTGGGGAGAAGATGGGGATAGATTGGCTTTTCAGCGTGGACGATTTCTGACCCCAACCCAACCCTCTATTACTAGTTCTATTACTAGTTCTACTTCTAGTTCTACGTCGACCAGCCAAAGAGTACAAATTTGCTAAATACAGTAGAGTAACAAATAAAAAGCACAAAAACGAGTACAAATGCATGAAATAGAAAATAGTCAGTAGGGTGGTAACTAACCAAAAAAGCCTTTTAAATGTGTATAATTTCCTATACATTTAAAACACGGTAAAACTTTTGCACTCGCTATTGACGCTCCTAAGAAATTAATACATGTATAATAATAAAAATAAATTAATAAAGTAAATACATAACTGGACCAAGCCCAAGTGGCTGGGCCCAAGCCAGTTTTGTTTTGGGCCTCGAGCCTCCTGCGAAAATTTGGAGGGGTGGTCAACAAATTTGACATCTTCAAGAAAACAAAAAGCGTGCTCAATTCAGTGCTCGAAATCTGAATCGGGCATTGAGGAGGCAGTGTTCTACGGCTGAACCGGGCGAGTCAAAATCGGTAATAAACCCTAAACCCCTCAAAACTCATATCTTCAAGAATGGAATGCATAATGAATGGGGTTTCTGAATTGTGAAAAGAATTAGGTGTTCTGGGTTTTAGGGTTCTCTGCGTTGTCTCTGGAAACATTGAGTTATGGAGGGTTTGCAGAAGTTGATTGGCAAAGTCTCAAAAGACCCACCAAATTTGGGCAACTCTTCGTCTTCGTCCTCGTCTTCATTTGACAGTCACCGTGCCGGTGAAGGTCTCGCTGCCGCTTTGTCTTCTTCTGATCAGTCTCGTATTCTATTCAACAGACCTGCCAGGTACCTCTGCATACCAATCTCTCTTCTCCTTCCTTTTACTTGTTCTGCTCGGTCCCCTTTACAGTTTCATTTCATTAGGGTTGCGTTTGTAATGGTCTCTGTGAAACCATGAAGGGATTTATTTGCAACCAACAAATGTGCTCTCGAAATGGAGAAATGGGATTTTCCGAAAATTGGTTTGGTGTTTTTGAAGCTGTGAATTGCATGGATGCCTTCTAACTAAGCTTTTGGCAATTGTGCTTAGAGGAGTTGAGGTTGATGCTTTTTGGATATAAAATGTTTTGACAAACAACATGCAGTAAATGTTCTAAATTACAAACAAAAAAAAACAAAAAAAATTGAGAAATTTATGAAGGCTCGTTGGATGTTGTCTTTGTTTTCCTCTTCTTCTTCTTATACTGAACTGGCAATATTCCCATGTCTACTTACAGGCATGTAGTATCACTGTGGACGTGTTCAAAGCTTTGTACACTTTGCTTTGTTGCTGGAATTGTTGTTGGTTATACACTGAAGCGACGTGTCCGAAGCTGGGCTTCCAGACTACTCAAGAGAATCAAAAATGAATGATTGCAGCTGGATCTCTTTGTATTAATCTGCTTAATGTATCGTCGTCCATAGATAAATGACTCTGCAACAATAGTTTTTCGCTCTCGAAAGAGTGCAATTTTGAGAAGTTATCAGCAGAAAAGGTATCATTTTTTTGGAACTTTGTATTATATTGGACGACATTTCTACATATATGACAAACAATTGCATTTACATCTTTCTGAGCTACGATCATTATACAGATATAATTATTTTCCTCTATCGATAATCAAAATGAGTAGAAAAGAATGGCTGCTTGGTCTTTTGATGACGGTTCTCTAGTTTTAAAAATACTCCTTGTGGAACTCAAAACGTGTGGATGTCTTGTGACTCAGCTCGTGTGATAGCACCTTCAGCTCCTTTGCCAACATTGGCATCCCACAGTAGAATACCCCTGCAAATTAACTGGTTATTCTGATTTCTGTGTTTCCTGTTTCATTATTTTAGCAGATGCATGATTTTGACTCGTAAAAGCAAGAAACATGAACTCATGCAAACTTGTATCGGTAATGTTTTTAACAATTTAGTTTTGGTAGAATATATTTACCTACTGTAGAATATGGATGCTTGGAAGCTATCTTGGTAAACACTTCTTTCCAATTTGGTCTTGCGAAGTGAGTTCTTACCTGCATCGCATCAATATAGAAAGGGTCATTAATTGCTTAAGAACATAATTGCCATGTCAACTGAAAATGGTGATGAAAAATCATACTCGGGTGCCAGATAGGATGTCGACGCCATGTTTGGCATGGTTGAGAGCTTGGACCATTGTGATTAGAGTTGACCTTGCGTCACCCTCCTCGTAGACACTCGTAAGGTAGTTGTGCAGTTCAATCTGACCCTGCAACAAACAAGAAGAGCATAACACAGTCACTTAGCAGATCATCCCAGACGAATTTAATTATAATGTAAAATGATTAACAGTCCAGGTTTACTTTCTGATCCATTTCTGCAACCTCATCCATGACTCCTTTAAACCACTCAAAAGAGCCAGGCTCTCTGGTAACCCAATAGAAGTGAGCATTTGTGGTCCTCTGCGATTTCTTCTTGTCCCCGGGGGTCAAACTTGAAGATGTAAAACTGTTCTGGCTGTCTTCTGATCTACTAGTTTCTGTATTTGAATCCTAGGTCATGAATGCATTATAACTTAGTACCCAGAAGAGAGAAATCGATAAAATTTCCGAAATATTGTGCTTCGAAAGAGTATGAATTGTACCATTTGTTCTTCTGCTGTTTTCGTGCTGTTAAGTAGATCTCGAAGGATGCTTATAAAAGGGGTAGCTCCAATCCCAAGTCCGACGAGGAGCAAGACGTCATAGTTCCGGTATTCCTGTGCTGGTGCCCCATATGGACCGTCTACAAACAATCTGGGTTGGCTGCATTGATGTTCATCTACTACGTTAATGTTCCCATACATACGCTGAACCTAAATCTCAGAAGGTAAAATTGCTTAGGTTTATATACCCTATCGGATCCAGATTTCCTATCTGAACAAGTCTAGCTTGATGATCAACAGATGTTGAATCATCTCCCTCAGCAATGACTCGCTTCAATTCTTGAGTCCAGTCGCCTACTGTTCGGATGTGAACACTGAGGTGATCATCTCCTGGTGCCGAGGTAATGGAAAATGGGTGCCTGAATTTATAAACAAATGGTTCAGTAATTAGTGCATGACAACATTTTCCTGAAAATGGTTCAGTATGATGAAGGTTTAGTGGAAATCACACTCACCATTCAAATGGGGAGATTGTTGGGCATTGTAGAAATATGTATTGTCCACTTTTGTACTTAAACCCAGGCGGTTTGGACATGATTAAGCTAATGACATTTCCTGGTAGGACCGAAACCTGTTTAAGACACTCGGATAGCAATAATCTCTTGTTAATTCTTTTGACTGCAAACAACTCAAAGTACAAACATATAGATTTGAGTAAAACACTAAAATTAGCTTACCTTTAGTATCTTAACTGAATAATGCTGTGATCTGCATGTTCGCACACTGCGTTCTGCTATATAGAGCAACAATGGAACAGAGATGTACATCCATGTCTGCAAAGTAGAAGGGCATCAATAATTTCTGAGTCATCAAGTAAATCTTGTTTTGTAATTTTTACTGTCAAATTTCGTACCGTTTTCTCGTACCACTTGTGGGCCAAATACAAGCAGCTTCCATGGATGAGGAGCAAAACGTAGACCAGACCTAGCAGATGATGAGAATACCAGAACGCATTAAATCCAGTCAACTTGTTGAAGGGCGCAGGAAGCCTCACCATGTTCCTCCGAAACCGACGTGCTGCTAGTGTGAATGAGATGGCTATTAAAATCACCATTAAAATTCCAGTCACACCTTCAGCTCCAGTGAGCAGGAATTTGTAGGTTGGCTTCGTGCCATGGAAATCAGAGGAAAGTGGGGCAAATTTTTCTGGAGATGAGTTTACCAGGTGAGGAAAATCGCATGTCAGATGGTTCCCGGCATGAATGATTATCCCAACGGCTATAGCAAATGCAATTATCTGCAGCATAATAAGGAAAATAAAAGGTCAAATATTTTTGTGACTTGAATGAAAAACAAATGGGAAGTTCATGCACCCTTTTCAGTGTTGATTTTCACTGTCACATATACATTACCTTGTGGAAGTTAATGTTGTCATCAAATGGGAAGAAGGACCTAGCCCTGGTGGACCGGAGCCACGTCAGCGTATTTCGACAGACCGGTAGGAGGATGAGAGCCATGTTGAGCTTGAGAGTCTCTGCAGCCCCTTTGGCCACAGGCAAGCAATAGTGCATGACCTGAAATGCTGCCCTGTTTTTTCTGTACTGGTAGAATTTCCAGGCAAAGAGAGAAGCCATAGCAATAACCCACAACAGTATAATCCAACCCCTCTGCCAATTCTCCAGCATGAAACACTGAAGCGAACGGCTCAGTCTATGCAACAGGTTCTTGGGCAGTAAGGAGCTCGGGTTCTGGCTCCAAGCCACACTTGCTGTGCTCAGTGGCCTGCTGTAGTTTATGTAGACGTCTCTTTGTAGAAGCAGTGCTTCCAATTGCCATAACTGATTATAGGGCAAAAATACATTAAGAGACACTAATTGACTGATCAAGACCCAGAATCAAGACTAATGACTTGTTTTAATTTACCTCAATGTAACCGAGGTTTTCAGGATCGAGTTCTTCCATTATTAACGAAGCATATTCTTCAGCTTGTTCTTTGAGCTTAGATAGCTTGTTTGCAGAAGCACTGAGCATTATAAGCTGTAACAATTGAATGAAAGCAGCATTTAGTTGTCTTTGTGAAGAATAAACAACTTGTTAAAAAAGCAGTATTAGATGGGATTTTATTAGTTTCCCGCAGTCAACAATTTTTATTATTTTTACCTCTTGCACTCCTTCCCTTGTGATTCTTCCATCTTCATTGCTATCGGCCCTGAAAATATTCCAAAATTCGAAAAATTAATAAGAAAATAATAACTTTTCTTAAAGCAGCAAAATCCCAACCACAAATGACAAAAGGCAAATGCTAGACGCATTTGAAAAGCATTTAACCTAATTTTTTCAGAGGTGTTTATGGAAAGGTTGAATTAGATAGAACACAAACAAGACACAACATAGCCCAAAATTCATCACTTTTGGTCAACTAAACACAAAAACAATGCTCAACTGCAAAAGGCAAAACCCACCCAACCCCAAAATAGACTAGAGCTAACCATCCACTTGATTTGTTTTTGTTGAGTGCATAAATCTGTGTGTGTTTACTTTTACCTATTTAATTTAATTTACCCACAGTAATTACAAAAAAAGAAATTTAAAAAAATGAGCTCCACCGTCTGGACCGTCGATTTGTTAGAAACAGAACCTTAATTAACGGCTGAGATAGAGAGAGACCCACATGTCAAAGAAAATTTGAAGGCGCGCGTCAAAGCTGTTGTCCGAAATTTGCAACCAAAACTCGCGAAGCTCCTCTTTCGTAATTTTGGTGATGTTCTGCCCCCTCCTCCTCGCCAATGCGTCAAATATCCCCACCGCAAACTCCACCGAGTCCACCATCCCTTCAAAATACGTCAATTTTCCTTTTAAATTTTCTCGGGAACCAAACAGAAAATTTAAGCTCAATGAATTAGTTAAGAGAAACTTACCTATACATTCACCAAAGTCTGGTCTAGCGAGCAAGCCGTCGTCGGCGAGCGACTCGAACCTCGCCTCCACTTGCTTCCACAGCTCCTCGGCGCCATTTGCGCCGACAGTCGTCCTGCTGATGAATCTTAGCCCGTCGAGAGCTTGCCGCGCGCTCGATTTCGTCCGTTGAAGCTTGGCTTTGAGCCGGCGAGCCTCGCGAGCCGGGAGAGCGAACTCAACCGGCTCGGAATTTGACGCCGTGGTCCTCGATGACGCCGATCTCAGCCACCCGAACGTCCGGCGAATTCTCCTCGACCTCGCCGACATGCTCCGCTGCAGAATCCCGTCTGCCGCCGACACGTCGTCTGCCGCCGGAGCAACGCTGCACACGACAATCTCGTCGTTGTCGTCGTTGAGCTCTAAAGTCACTTCGACCAAGTCCTGGCTGAGGTCGCTGAGAAATTTGGGCAGCATTGCGCCGCGAAAGGAAGACATGGTTTCCTCCGGGTGTTCAAACCGGTGGCCGTCACTGGACCGCTTCGGACTAAACGACGCCGTCGCCGTCGCGGTCGTCATTTATTTTGGTAAGTAATTAAAACGATCAGTAGCGTTGAGGTTTGCGTTTTGTTGTGTTTGGGATTAAAGAGAGGTGGGTGTGTAGAGCGAAAAACAAGACATGCACCTCGCAACCGATTCGTCTCTCTCTCACTCACGCCATTTCAACTCTTTTGTGTAGTTGGGATTTTGGTCATGAATCAATCAACGAAACCAATTTGTCTCCACTTATATATCACTATTATTGTATTCGTAATTTGATGAGATAAATAAATAAATAAATAAATAAAAATAAAAGTTTGGTGATTTTTTGAAAGAAAAAAGAAAAGTACGTACTATACTTAATTTTCATGATATGTACTATAGGAGGAGTTTGAGAAGAAACAAAGTTTACGTTTCATCAAAATGTTTAGAATAATTCTATTTGCAAATTTAAGTAAAGTGTATTTCTGAAGACAAACCATATAATCTAAACGAAAAGGAAAATTCCCAAAAGACAAAAACTCTTGAGTCTTGACTTTTACATTTCAACTTTAACTTATTATTTTAACAATAATTAGTTATTATGAACTTGTGTTGTCGTATTTTTATTAGACCTCGAGAAATTATAAAATACTACAATAATAATATGATCATCTTGTATATAGGTATTATAAATTATAATATAAGTGGATGATTATGGTGTTGTCTTTTTTCATACAGTTTTATTTGTTGGAATTAATAGTTACTTATTGAAATGTAAATAAAATAGAATTGCAAAGGAGAGCAGATAGTTTTTATTTTATTTTATAATAAAATAATGATGGAAGAGTGAGTAAGAAACAGCTAGTACACGCAGAATGTGAGGTGATTCTTGCTTTCATCTCTGAATAATAATGTAAACTTGTTGTTGAACCGTCAGCCTCAGACTTCCGTCCACACATTGAACCAAAACATGCATGCATGCTTCTTTTTATTCTATATCTAACCATTTCTTTTGACTAGTTAATACGTACCTATATAACTTAATTAATACATATCTTACAAGTATCCGTCATTGATAAATTCTATCTATATCGGGTTTGGTGTTGTGTTGAAGTAAGAAATGAAAGGTCCATTGGCGTTGAAGGATTTTTCATTCCCCTAAATACTTGTAGGTTGGGGAATCATGACCACCGCAAGCCTGCATGTAGCTCCGTCATTTGCCGAGATTGTTGAGTTTCATTTTCATCTCTACAATCTAGTTCCTATGACCTTTTCTCTTTTTCGGAATGCATTCATTAATTTCTACTCTCGTTGAATTTGTTGCTTGGATTAAGAAAAATTCCCTATTTGGGAAGATGCTTGAACTATATATACTCTTTGATTGTCTGAACTAAAATTCTTAGCTAAAGAATGACTCTTTTGGAACGTTGGAAGTTAAATTGTGGGTGTCTGCTATTGGATCTAATTAGAGCATATAGCTTCAAGTTCAATATGTTAACATTCCCTTAGATTTTGGACAAGTGATTTCAGAATCACGTCACATTCAATTCAGGTGCCTCTTCAAAATTCGAAACCATCTTTCACACTAGCCTATATATTAACTAGATTAGTAGTTGTTGTGATGCCTCGATCATCACAACATATGTTGGTACTTCTTTTATTATGAGGAAAAGCAATAGTCTAAACTATAGAGAAGGGGAGTTTCTCACACCTCTGGTCTGTAAATTTTCAAGGTCATTTTCCACTGGGCTAGACTCAATTGGCAATATATATGTTGGTGCTCTTAAATAATGATTTCAAATGATATAAAAGAGGGCACAAATAGAATAATCTTGACTTAATAACGTCGTGTATATTTTTTTTGTTTGATATGATTCTCTTATCTTACTGCTAAGTCTTGTTATTAAAAGGGTTCGTGTCTTCCACTCCTGCCGCCCATGAGGCAGCTCCTCCTTCCTACCACTTACACTTCACATCAAGATAGAGATTGGTGATTTGGTGGTGCCCTTCAAGAAACTAATAAACGCACCAAAATCATGTGAAACAGATTTGGTTTTTACCTAATTTAATCCATATCTGTTGCTTAATGTAAGTTTAATTATATATGTAAGTCAAGAAGTGGTCAAATTGAAATATACATTACATCTAACGCGGTTGCCATCATGCTATATGCTTTTTTAAAACTAAAAAAAAACTAAAAAAAACTGGGTTAAACATATTTTCGAGCTTTAAATCCATCTAATTATTAGTTCAGATCTTAAGACATCATTAGCAAATGATGAATAGCAGAAGAAACTCGATCGTACAGTATGCTAGCTGAGCTCGTAGTACTGCAAGCTTGCAAATTAAGAAAGACAAGACAAGACAAGACAAGACAAGACAAGCTCTTGTTTGTTGTGGTGGAAGTTGACCATTGCCTTCACGTACACTGTTCTCTAAGGTGTCTTTTGCTAATGTTTTTATAAAAAGTACTGATTATTAGTGCTTTTGCTAGAAGTGTTTTTATTAGAATCACGTTTAAATTATTAAAGATCCAAGTGCGTTAAGAAAAAAATAAACATATATTTGAGAGTGCTTCTCTAGAAAATATTTTGATGACTGAGAAACAATTTTAAGTTTTTCTACTAAACGCTTGTCAAAAAGTACCGAGTCATGTCTTGATGCGTTCCTAAACATACTCTAAGCCGATATTCATTGTGTCTAAATACAAATCTTGAATAGAAGGGATTCTCTGGGGGAATATTTTCAGATAAAGTTAGGTAACGAATGACATGATGAAATTGCTTAGGTCGAACTTAATTTGCATGTCACTCCTCAGCCGTTGCTTGATTTTTCATAATTTCATGTCATCCAAAACTTTTGCATGCTATCTATATATCTCATCTGAAAGCCATAGCTCACGAGCACCACACACAGATGCGCACAATTTTTTTTAATGAGAGAAGCAACTCAACCAACTCATTGACTTTAAAAGTTTTGATTAAAGATGCATCGAGAGCTTTCAATTACAAAATTTTCTCGTCAATGTTAGGACATCAAATTGTAAAAATTCGGACAGTTTGTACTCTAATTAATTTTAAGCCGTAATATGAAAAGTATAATTTCCATTATGGCCTAGCTCTCTCTCTCTCTCTCGTACGGCAAATATTGTACTAATAAGCAACGAAAAAAGAGAGATTTCTTGGGAAGCATTTTGGTAAATTAGGTAGACCCTATCAATCAACTAGAAAGAAATTAAAAGGGCATGTATGTCTTAAGGTGGACATTTTGATGGTGATGCATATATAAATGGACGGCTGAGACCTGGGAGAGGCTGTGGCAAAATCTAAGTTTCCCAAGCAAGTCTCTTGAAATGACACTGACACAAAATCTATAAGTTTGAGTTTAGTAGCCTAGTAGTCCACCAAGTCATTTCATCCTTCAAACTCAAGTCACTTGGTGTGAATCGTGTCCTTTCTCATTTCGGGTCATTTTATTTGCATGTCTCCAATCTCTAAATTGCCTGAAACCTAAGCAAATAATAATAATAATAATGATAAATTATAATCAGGAACATATAAACCAATATGTATGTAGGAGTTCATTTTCAATCAAATTGTATTTCCTGTAATGAAACCTAATTAGGTGAAGCCATGTTCTAGAATTTTAGATCAGGATATCCCATGCATGATGCATGCATGCTTTTGATACTATATTATTTTGTTTAGACACATTGCTAGCATATATATAAGTAAATTAGGAGGCTGATGAGCTTTTTGGGCTAACTTGAGATTTGGAGCTGAATATGGTATGAAAACCATTCATCTCAATCTGGCCCAAATGACAAGAAAAACTTCCCTAACCACAAGGGCTAATTAGTGTCCCAAGTCCAGCATATCATTTTTTTTTCCTTCTCATAAAACGCAAACACATGGTTTTTTTTTTTCTTTCTTTTTTTCCAGGTGAACCCAAATAGAAGTTTAAAAACCACAATTTCACTAACGCTTAGGCCCGTTTGGGAGTGCTTTCGTAAGGGTTAAAATCGCTTTCTGACAACCAAAAACACTTCTAACATTGTCTGACATAAAAGTCTAGAAGTGCTTATAGGTCATATGATCGCTTTCTCGAGAAGCATCTGTCATGTGCTTTTTCAAGAAGCACTTCAATTTTTTCTGGAAAATTTAAATATTTTTATAATAAAAGCGCTTATGAGTATAAATGCTTCGTAAAGAAGTAGTCTCAAACGAGCCCTTAAATTTTCAACAGTCCAAAATACTCATCAACAAATATGACGCCTATATCCTTGGAAGAGGGTCGGTCGAACTTTTGAACCTTAAGACATACATTTTTTATTTAATAAGAAAATGTAAAGTTTACACTTTCTACACTTTTTTTTTACACTTTTCACGTTTTAGTAATTGTAATGTAATGTGTGGGTGACCCAGTTGCTTCAAGTCCTCGAATGTTAATGGCCGGTTCTATTTGTCAATAGAGCCCACTCACCAAATGCTTTGTTGCTTAGCAAAAGAAAAAAGATAACATGCTAACCCCCTCCCTTTTCAAAAAACAATAAAAAATACCTAGGACATTCTGCTTCCGACTTATTTATTCTACTTCCTTATTTAATGTTGTATGATTTTTTAAATTGTTGATTTTCAAAGTCGTCCTTAATAAGTTTGGCTAGAAGATAAATGGACTAGGAGAACATTTGTAGATTATTTTGCAAAAACCGAGTAGGAGTTAGCATCAATTTAGCCGAACTGATTAAACCGACCAATTCAAACTGTTTAAAATTGAATCAAACTGTAATGATTTGGTTTGATTTTTAGATTTCGCAAATCGGCCTAAATCAAACTGATATATTTATTTTTATTTTACACGTATAGTCATCTCATTGGATAAAACTAGATGAGTCTTTTGAATTTGAAGTTTGATGAAATTTTAAAGTTATTAATTTTTGAATTGCAAGAGCATTTACAATGGGGGGGTGTATAATGAGGTGTATGTTAAATATACACCCATTGTGATCGGAATCACCCGCAATGGGAAGGTGTAAATAAGTGTAAATTTGCATCACCACCATGAGATGCAAATTTAGATGTACATGTACATCTTTTTTTTACATCTCTTGCAAGTGGGATCCAGCTGAAAAAAAGTGAGATAAAGTGGAGAAAAGTCAGCAAAAAAAGTTGCTAGACCAAAATTCATATGTGAGCCCATTTTTTGGTTGTCATCTCTCCCCCCTTCCCCCAACGGCTACATTGCTGGACCAACATCTTTAATTTTCAAAATGAAATATTAGAAAAAATACCTTAAAATGTTTAAAATAAATTATAAATTTCTACATAGATATTTTTATGTTAGTTTGTAGGTAAAATCATATGTTCTCCAAATTTAAATTTTTTTAGATCCATTTATTTGGAAACATAAAATAAATCTAACACGCACAAAATTAATTTTAAAAAGATAAAACACAAAAATGAATTATCACAAACAAATCGAATATGCATCTTTGGATTTACATCGTTTCTTATTGGAGCAAAAAACGTATTTACACCCCCTGGAGGTGTAAATGGGATGTAAAAGTGGCTTTTACACCCCCGAAAATACACCCCTTCACTGCGGATGCTCTAACTATATTAGTTTATGAAGAAAAAAAAATTGTTGAAATTGGACTAAGAAAGTAAGAAAATGCAAAAGAAAAAAGAATTAGGCTTAAGCTCCAACCGGTCAAACCAAATCGAATCAAATCATTTTAAATTGGTTGGTTTCCTTCGTGATATTTGCCAAAACATAATCAAATTAAACCGTTATATCGTAATTGGTTCAACTATAGTTTTGGACTGAAACGAATCCAATGGGGACTGTGCCCACCCCTCCCCTACAAATTATCTTTTTTGCGCAAACATTTGTGTAGTATTGTTAATTTCCGTCCCATTTTACTAAAAAGAAAATAAGAAAACAAATAGGATCAGTAATGACTTGGCATGGGACCTAAGTAAGCGGCGCTTGTGCTGTGGAGATTCCTCCAAGCACGTGGACGCAAAACTCAGAAGCAAGAAAAGCAAGGCGATGCCATTACACACACGACACGTAATAAAATTTTGTAAATTCAATCACCAAAGTTCAAAGTCAAAATCCGTGGCTATAAAGATGCTCTGCTTTCTTTCCTTAAGATCTCTTCTCTTCCTTCCTCCTCACTCACAAATAACACAACAACAACTATTCATTTCATTTTCCACTTCACCAACATTACAAATATATAGTCATCCATATTTGTATTTATCTTTGTTTTTTTTGTTTTTGGGTTTATAGAATTAGAAGAGGCCGTTAGGTTTCTTTGGTTGCCAGGAAAACCGAAAAAACAGAGTCCACCGAAATCGTAGGTGGAGCGAGTGAGAAAGGAAAATTTTCCTCCGAAAATTGATGGGAACACAAAAGTAGTAAAAAACTCCCAACTTCATTTTCCATTTTCTCTCCGGGATGGGATTTATTGTCATTATTATTAGAAACACTTAGACTTCCTTGGAAAAAATTTATCTCTCTGTTTGGAGAGCTCGCTCTGTGTATATCCTTCCGAAGCTCTATGGCGTTTCTTCTTCGGGTTTGCAGCTGATATCCTCCCCATCCTCAGGTATTTGCAATTCTACATATTCATACATACATATTTGAATAACACGTATATACATGTTTGTTCATATTTGTGTTCATGGGTTGAAATTGAATTGTCATTATCTTTTCATTTGGTGCATTTTACTTACTGTTTTATGGTTTTCGTGTTTTGGGTTGATGGGTTTTTTTTTTCTGAACCATTATACATGCAAGTTGTGTTGGTAGAGGAATTGGGTTTTCCAGTTGACAGATCTTAATGATATGTATATAGGCAGCATTGATGCATTTGACATGGAACTGAAATTTCCGTTCCTAGAGAGAGAGAGAGAGAGAAATTCCTCTCTCTCCTTTTGCTTTAGGTTTGTTAGACACTTATGATTTGACAAAGTGATTCAAATCTGACTCTTTGTTAGCCAAAAAATAAAGAATTGAGATGAAGTACTATTGTATTGATTCAAATTTCACAAGGAAAGAAAAAGGATTTTCCCTTTCAGAAACATAAAAAATTACCCATGTTGCTATAATCCTAGAAATCCATGAGGAACTGGTTGAAGTTGGGAACTTGGTGGAATTGGTATGTTTTCTTATAATGACGATTATTTGAATTAATCCTTTCACAGTGCAAGAAGATCTGATGAGACCTTGTTGTCTGGAATCGGACACTGTGAATTCTGTGTTGGGATTCTTTCAACAATTGTGGTAAACATCGAGCAATGGATGACAATGGTAGCAGCAAGTTGACCGGGATCAGGCAGATTGTCAAGTTCAAAGAAATCCTGCAGAAGTGGCAAGTTGTCACACTCGGCTCGAGGGCAAACAGCCCCCGAGCCAGCACCCGCTCTGATCGAGGGGAGGGCACTCCTCGTCGAGGGGAGGGCACTCCTCGTTGTGGGGAAGGCGCTTCCCATAGAGAGGAGGGCACGCCCCATTCTGATCGAAGTCGCGGGGGAATTTCACCGGCAATCAGCAAGAGGCTAACAAATATTATTTGTGATTCGGACGAGGATAACGGCCACAGTCCCGAACCGCCAGCAGATGTTCCCGAAGGGTACTTGGCGGTTTATGTTGGACCGGAGCTTCGGAGGTTCATCATTCCCACTAGCTACCTCAGCCACTCCCTTTTCAAAGTATTGCTGGAGAAGGCTGAGGAGGAATTTGGGTTTGATCATAATGGCGGGCTCACCATCCCATGTGAGACTGAGACCTTCAAGTACCTCTTGAAGTGCATGGAGAACCATCAGAATGCTCACCCTGATGAAAGCCCAGGTGAAAATCAATTCATCTTTTTGTATGTTGAATTTGAATTCTGAAATAGCCCCTTGATCTGTTTTCCATTTGATAATTGGTTTTGTTGGTGGTTTTTGCAGCTGGAAACTGGAAACTAATTCAATGAAGAGTTAGTAATTGTGATGATGTTCTTAGTGGTCCAGGTTTTAGGGCTGATTTTCTTTGTTGTAAAGAGCAGGGTCTCCTTGTATGCAGACATCTTTTTTCATTTCTCTTTTTGTTTTTAATTAACAAACAATAGGAGAAGTTTTTTAGCTAGATATTTTGATGCTGTGGTGGTGCATCCAATTTGGTGATAGAGTGGTGATTATTTTCTCTGATTGAATGTGACCTACATGCATCTGATGTTTGATCAAGTATGAAACACATTTGTCCTCTCCGCTAAAATATATATATGCCAATATTACTTAATTTGCTAATTAATATATGGCTCTGATAGACAAATTCTAGAATATTTTCAAGTGATATATATCTCATTCGGATGTCCGCATGTTATTATCGTAATTTCTGTATATACATTAGAGAAAAACTCTCTCTCTCTCTCACTATATATATATATATATATTATATCATCACCAGCCTTGATCTTCAAGAATGAGAGATCTTCAAGTGTCTGTTGCCCTAAATATTATTATGCAGACATATCTGATTCTTTCTCATTTTGTCAATCTTGGCACATGCATAAGTGTGAAGGCCTCCACTCCATGTACTATAATGTTCTCTCTGTCTCAATCTGCCTGCACATGGTTCCAGGATCACAATCATTAAAATTCATAATTGTTTTTAATTGGTAGTTGTTAAGGTCTTGTTCAATATTATGTACATAATCTGATGGCAGTTATCATGTGAAGGACTAAATCAAATTGCAGGCATTATTTTATTGCCCCATTGTTATTCATAATTCATAGATTTCGTCCTCATTCGTTACTAAAAGAACTCGAATTTTGTAGGACATGACCCATTTGTGTAGAGTCCAGCAATCCACCTCTAGGAATGATATATACGCATGTATATAATTATAATATTGTTGGGATCAGATTAAATTCAAAGGTTAATTAAACTGTTTGAATCCATTTACAACTGTGCAAGCACAATTAAGGGGAGAGAAAGGAGAAAAAACTTGGTTGCAATGAAGCCCAGATGCGGTACACAATATGATATAAAAATATGGTAAATCTAGCATTTTCCTACATTTATATATGTAAAGTTCAGAGCTTGGGAGGTGGGAGAACCCACTTTGTTCCTCTGATAAAAGTCATGCCGAGGAAGGGCTTTGCTTCTTCATCAGATAACATCTTTGCATACTTGACCCGACCCGTTGAGCTCGAACCCGGTCCCATACACTTGTACTCTCCATAATACACAGTCCTAAAAAGCAAATTATCATCATATTAATTCTTGTTGGAACGTGTTATCCATAATTCAAAATAATTTAGTTACGTATAAGAACATTATTATTAGCCTATGCTTTGAATTAAGATGGTGTGCTTACTTGTCGCGCTCAGAGTGCATGGCGTCAGACCATCCTTGGCTGTCGATGAGAGATCCCATGTATGTGTAAGCAAACACAACCCTAGCTCTATCCCTCCAAGCCCTCCCAAGAAATGTGTCACCTGTCCCTGTTATGTTGCAATGCACAAACGCAAACCCAGTGTCGTCTCCCTCATCTTCCCTTGCATGTGCTGTTATCACCCCCATTCCATTTGCCACTGAATTTATCCTATTGTTCTGCAATTTTAATATTATTAAGTATGATTATATCTGGATTTAATTATTAAACTTTAAAATTATGAAAACTCTAATTGGGTTAAATAATTAACGAATTACCAAGTAGAGGGATTTGCCATTGCCAAAGATGAAATCAACAGTGCCTTGGATGTAGCAGTCCTTGAAGAAATGCCTCCCCCTGTCGTCACACAACGTGTCCTGAAACCCTATGAACCTGCAGTTGTGGAACGCTGCCTTGTCCCCTGATATTCTCATCGCCACCGCCTGCGCCCCGGGCCTCTTCCCGTCCGGCATTGGAGCCGAATTCTACACACACACACACAGAATAAGCATGCATGCATATGCCGCGTGTAAATCATGTGTGAAATAAATAGATAGGCATAGGATGAATACAATTCCAGAGCTCATCATTAATTAAACTGGTAGCTAGCTAACTATTCATATTGAAGCTAATGGTCACATGCTTTACACTGCCTATATAATTATAGCTTTTGGCTTTCTCATTACAAAAAGCTTCCATCTTTTCATGGCTACATGAGCATTTCATGCTGTTTTACAGTACTGGCCAATTTTATTCACCAAATCAAACAACCAACAATTAATATCATTATATATATATATAATTTCCTTGATCACATTAATTGTGCAATTAATTTGATTAAATAAAGTTTAGCATTGCTGATGCATCTGCAGTGTTTTCAAAGCGAAACCAAAACCAAAACCAAAACGCTCCAAACACTCTAAACCCATTTTAGGGAAAGTGGTCTTAAATAATAGCTAGCTATAGCCATTGTCTTCACATTTTCTACCTCTCTAATCTCTCTCTCTCTCTCTCTCCCTCATGACCTCATCGCTCAAACTAATCCACCAAAACGGCAAGCATGCCAATTTTGCTCACACTTTCTCATAGAGACAGCTTGCAGAGAGCAAAAGCAATGTGAATTAAAACGCACATGCAGAGATGAAAAACGACATCAGAATTAATATTAGCAAAACGGCAAGTCATATAATAACGTATTATTATTATTACCACGAACGCAATGTTGACGGCCACGAAGTAGTCGGCCTCGACGGCCACCGTGGCACTATCCCACGTCCCGTACTTCAACGCCGTGCCATCAAACGTGATCGACGGCACGTCGTTCTTATCCCCGTAAAAGGTCACGAACGGCCGCGACGAGTCGACCAGAATCTTTTCTCTGTACTCACCCCCGCCGATGAACACCACGACGCGACGCGTGTTCCACGACGGAATGCTGTTGACGGCGTCAGTGACTGTTTTGAAGTCTCCAGTGCCGTCTTGCTTGACTGTTATTATTTTGACGGCGTCCTCGGCGGAGAGCAATTTAGAGTCGAAGTGGAGAGTGGCTTGGGTGGCCTTGCGGTTGGCGTGGTCCCTCATGTTGTGGACGATCCACGTGTCGAGTTGGGAGAGGTAAGGAGGGATGAGGTTCGGGTGAGTCAGAACGAGTTGCGGTGAGGTTGTGATGATCGTGATCATGATGATGGTGATGAGGTTGGAAGCAAGAAATGGTGCCATTGGTGAATTCTTGGGTTTCTTTTGGGTGTTGAGGGTTTTTGAGGTCTTGTAAATGGAGGCTTGGTGTGATTTGATTGATTGACAGATTGATTGATTGATGGGAAGGGTTTTATAGGGGGAACAGAGAATGAGACGTACAGACACAATGCTATGCGTGCAGCTTGTTCCTGAATTTCATGGGTTTGGTTTTAATTGAGTTCTTGGATTCTTGTAAATGCATATATAAGCTGTGTTGGTCTTGCACACAGTTCTCTCACGTTAAACTTCTTCTTCTGTACATGCACCAAGTCACATGATTAGGGCTATGCAATTAGTTTTGTGAAAGGAACATTGTATACGATCGAGACTTTATATGTAAGAGCGGATTTGTGATAGGTAAATATCTAAGTTAGATGCTGGTTTATGAGTGCCAAAGAGGTGGGGAGGTTGTGGGGTTTTGGGTAAAAGGAGGGATTGGGTGGGCAAAGAGAAGAAGTTGGTGTGTTACAAGTAAGAGTTGATGTCTTGTAACTTAAGAAGGAAAGGGGGAAGGGTTTGGTAGGAGAGTGGCAGTTTTTTGGACACACCCAATATAGCAAATGTCAACTGCTTCTCTGGGAAGCAGCGTTTGCCTTTACTTACATGTACTTGGGCTACGTTTCATGGGCTTAACTGATGACATAGAGATAGAGGTTAAAGCTAAGCTGCAAGGGTCGTAGAGGTTGGGCTAAGAAAGCAAATTCCAGCCCAAGATTGGTATTAGACTAAGGGAGCTTCTATAATGAGGGTTTATAGTGAGGAGGCTATTTGAGGAGGCCCATCTCACCATCAAAAGGGGTGTGGACCCCCCAATGCAACCCCCCCAATGTACTTTGTTTTTAGTTGTTGATGGTGAGATTTCACCTCCTCAAATAACCTCCTCATTCAACCTCCTCATTCTAGCCTCTCCATTAGACTAAACTAGACAGACAGGCTGGACATGTCAACAAGACCGTTGATCAAATTTCTTGGTTTTGTTGGTTTACTACTATTTTCAAACATGATTTACTTCACACATGAGACGCTAGCTATAGGGCAGCCTAGCTAGCTATAGACTATTATTCATGTGGGCAATCTAAATATTCCAATGACTTTTTCTTTTTTTGCCTTCAATCCAATGACTGCGTATACGTACATATATAACATTGATGTCTAGCGTTGTCGATGAACACAATTTCATACAATTTGCAAGACAGGGCATGCTTACAATATTGCGTATGGAAACCTCAAACTTGAAACCAAGGCAAAATTAATGAATCTATAATACCATCTCTTCAATGTTCGTTGCTACTCTATGTTAGAACATTTCTGGGAATACTATTTTGATTGATCGAACAACTAGACAATAAGGATATACTAAATTGGTCATGAATAAATATTGATGTTCATCTCGATCGGCAACAAGTTACCAGGGAACCCCAGCCATATATAATATATACTAAAAATCAGCATGTTGCATGTATCGTGATGATGTATACAGATACATCCAGTTGTTTTCCTAACAGTGCATGCACAATACTTCTCCTAAGAGCATCCACAATGGGGGGTGTAAATTCGGGGGTGTAAACTATTTTGATTGATCGAACAACTAGACAATAAGGATATACTAAATTGGTTATGAATAAATATTGATGTTCATCTCGATCGACAACAAGTTACCAGGGAACCCCAGCCATATATAATATATACTAAAAATCAGCATGTTGCATGTATCGTGATGATGTATCAGATACATCCAGTTGTTTTCCTAACAGTGCATGCACAATACTTTTCCTAAAACGGTGCATGTATGGGCAATATTTAATCTCTAGAGCCAACTGGAAAGAGCTACGCCTATATGCCTTCACACACTAGGGCTAAGCCTAGAAGCCTAGAAGCTATAGAGTATGGTGCCTCATTAGTACCTAACATACCCATTTCTCTTTCAAATGACAACAGCCTGATCAAAGCATAAACCCTAGTTCTAGCTAGCAGCCTTCTGGTATGGGCTGCACTGCAGTGCACAAAGCTGAATGGTTCTATTGGAGACGATTCCGGTGACTCGGGGTGTATATTTAACATACACCCCCCCACTGTGGATGCTCTAAAACGGTGCATGTATGGGCAATATTTAATCTCTAGAGCCAACTGGAAAGAGCTACGCCTATATGCCTTCACACACAAGGGCTAAGCCTAGAAGCCTAGAAGCTATAGAGTATGGTGCCTCATTAGTACCTAACATACCCATTTCTCTTTCAAATGACAACATGCCTGATCAAAGCATAAACCCTAGTTCTAGCTAGCAGCCTTCTGGTATGGGCTGCACTGCAGTGCACAAAGCTGAATGGTTCTGATAACATGCTAGACATGGCGATGGTGTACATATAATTTATCTGTAAATCTGATACATATATATATATATCTCTTGAACATAAGGTAACAGCACATGTAAGTATTTTGGCCTCATCATCGAAATCCAATCCAAATCCTATGCATGCATGGCCATGATATCATCCACCTCAAAATATAAAAAAAGGTCCCTTCCCTTTTCTTTTATTTGACTTTTGACTTTTCTTTGGCATTTGTTTCAGTTGAGAGTTAACCAGGCTAGGCGCAGAGAGAGAGAATATGAATGACTGAAATGAAACCCACTGTTTTTGGATATAGTGGTAAAGTTTTGGTAACGTGGGGGGATTTAATTTCAGATTTGAGACATCACATGTCATGTCTGTGATAATAATAATTTGGTTTTACGGTTTTGGAGTCTTGTGCCTACAAAAGTTTTTTTGGCTGTGTAACAAACGTGCACATATCGTTGAGTTGAAATAACCATTCTGCAGGTACAGATGCTGTCGTTGCTCTTCTCTTTGTTATTGTAAAGAAACTTTCTTTTCCTTGAATTATTTCATATAAAACTGCTCGTCCAAGTAGCATCACAAAGCGCAAGTGTTAGCCTTATATCTCTTCGAGGTCAATTTATGCATCAGAAATTGAGCAAAATATATGGCCATACTTATTATGAGCCTCATTTGTGGAAACAAGAGCAGGCAGAGGCCCTTTCATAATCAATTCTCATTCACACTGTATCATCTCGTGGAGTTTGCATGGTTCTTCAATGGGACTCTTCCTTTTGTCCTCTCCTGCCCTCTTGCTTTATAGGGCGAACCCCACACACCCACTCTCTACTACATATGCTCTAGGCCGTCCTCCTACCAATCATTTCTTTCCATTCTCTCATCCATTATTTGGAAATTTTTATTAATTGTGATCGTAATACCGTTTATAATTAGGTGCATAAATAATTACTCTTAATCATTTGAGTTACAAATTTCTAATGCTAAACCACTATTATTGAAGTGCCGAAAATTAAACGAGTAATGTAAAAATCGCTATCCTTGACTTTTTCCACCCGCACTTTTCAAATTGTGCTACAAATTCAGTCAATTGTTCATAAAAAAACAACAGCATGATAAAGAACAACTTGGTATGCAAATGGGTTTCTAGTGGAAGTTGATTTTTGACTAAAAAGAATACGGTCTCTTCATTCATTGAGGCATGAATTTTAATTTTCATAGGATTTGAAGACAAAAATTCCATGCATCACATGGAGAGTGGTGAGGGGGTGGTCCGTTCAGAGGCCAAATCCGATTTTGACGACCCACTCCCACGTGGGCTGGTCTTTGGCGCCTGACTCTAGTGGTGGCTTCGGACAGAATGACATAAATACCCTCGTATGCATGATCAATTGTCCAGTCACCAAATGACAACAAAATCACTGCAAGGATGATTGGGGGCATCCCCACCCCACATATCATCTAAAGCCGCGAAAAACGGCCGTCTCTTTCTGCAACTTTGTTTTGTCCTCTTCTCGATCCTAACAGCTGAGGGGGCTCCCATGGGGGAGGGGTACTTTTGTCTTTTCACCCTTTCGCCCATAAACTAATTTTGCGTAGAGTATTTAATGGGATAGTCCTTTGATTGCTGGGAAATTTTTGGGGTGGACCTCGTCTCGCAATCACAGGAGTGTCCTCTGCATTTCAGTCTCATACGGCCTCATGTCAATCGTTCTAAACGTAGCGACCGGTGCTTGTGAGATATGCCGAACAAATATAGGGTTTAGGGAGAACAACCGTGAAAATGGCTTTATCAGATGAAGTATTGCTGAACTCAAAAGTGATGTTTTATGCCAACTTTCTAGCAAACATCTTGGAAGTTTGCATGTTATTTCTTCTCTTTTTTTCTCATTATTTATAATTTGATTGCTTTGGTATTATTTTAACTTTAAATCCAATCGCCATGCTGCAAATTAATGACCTAGATTGAAAAGCATACAAAGAACAGGTTAACCTAAATGATCATACTATGAAGAGTGCAAAATTTCATCACATAAAATCATGACATTAATCTTCTTTTCTTGGGTAAGATATAAGGCATTTACGGCTTGTTTGGTAGGAAGGACTAGACTAGACTAAACTAGAAAAATGCCTATATTTCATGTGCATTGAAGGCAATATGGATATGTTACCTAACTTTGAGGAAGAATGGGAACTATTTATAAGAGGTTAATGACTAAAACTTAGATAACAATATTCATATTATGCCTAATTCCCTCATAGGGAATTAGGGGGATAAATTTTAGTCACCAACCTCTTATGAATAGTCCTCATTCATCCTACAAGTTAGACAACAATATTCATATTATGTCTTTATTGCACATGAAATATAGACATTTTGCTAGTCAAATCTAATCGAGTCTAGTCCGCCGTGACAAATGGGACCTTAATCTTTAAATTACAACTCATTTCAGAATTTTTATAAGTGAGAATAAAGTTAAGACTTTTTGTTTTGTTTTCTTGTGTTATGTCTCTAAAGTTTGTCATTAGGACACTTTCTAGAATTTTAAACGTTATCAACTAGTTTTATTGTAATTGATTTGGTGTAACATCCCTAAACTAAAATGAATTGCCCATAATCTATGTCCTCTACATTTCAATCAAAGCTTAATTAGCGCTTAAACAAATCATATATAGTATGCAAAAACCAGTACGGGTTTTGGATTCCAACTCTAATTTAATACCGCCATGATTTAATTATTCATGACCTTTTTGACAGACAGTATAGAAACAAGCAAGCTATAAATACTCAAGACTTAAGACTTAAGAGCTTTACGGGTTGGCAATCACAGCTTGGCCACGCGTTTCTGGTTCTACCAAATGCATGCATTCAACAAAGCTTTGTTGTGTCATCCACTTTCATATGCAATTAAAGTCTTCAATCACTTGCAATAAAAGCGCTTTTTTTCTCCTCCAGAACCCAACAAATCAAACAAGAAACACTAAGCGTGTGGTTCTATTATATATATTTCGATCGCAAAGGCATCTCTCTAACCACCTAATCATTAGCCTAGCTTCCTAAACTATATGGAAAAACATTTTTCTGATGACTTTATGTGTAGGAATATTTTTCAATGCAATTTAATTATAATCGTATCAGAGTTTAATTATGAATTAATATTAGTTTCTGCCGAAAGGTGGGCTTCCTGTAAAGTTGTTGACTTCCCTGCTGTCTCTCAGGGCCTTTTTTTTTTTATATAAAGTTTTTTTTAAGTACTATTTCAGTATTTCTCTAAGGTTGGTCGACCTGTGATTGGTTAGTTGCAAGGGTGTATTCTACTTTTTATTCTACATGCTCTCTAAAAATATGTTTGTATTGAATTGACTTCTAAATTCAAAAAATATAATCATACGAGATTTTGGTGTAAGCCTTGCGCGGACGGCCTATTCTTATGAGACTAATCATAAAAAATTAATTCTCGCAGTTTTTTTTTTCTATTTATCTCAATAAATAGGTTATAGAGAAAAGGAGGTTAGCATCCAAACCCAAGCTATCTTTGCTGGTGGGTTTTAATTATATTGATTCATTACTCTTTTGAATAAACGTTTTTAATGTTAATATAAAATATAAAGAGATATTATAATATAAGCTCCGACGTGACACTTGATTAGCTTAGTCTCCACTGTCACTGAATTATTTAAGGCTACAAACCGCTCTTGTCTTATTCAAAAGGATTTGTTGTCGTTTGCTTACTGTTATTGTTGGTTGATGACTTGATGTTAAAAAAGAAAGAAGAAGAAAAAACCATTTTAACACACACACGGAATTTTAAAGGTAGCCATTATGTTTTGTCTTCCTTCCCAATTGTCAATTTCCACAGCATGTTATGATCTCCAAAACTCCTGCGCAGGACCCATTTGCGACATAAAAATACAAAAGGACCACGTATTGTTGTCGTCAGACCAAACTTATCCGCATGTAAAGTTGCATTATTTCTCTTCAGTCTTCACCGCAAGTAAAATCAAATTTATCGAAATGTCACAAAAGCAACTAAGTATATATGTGCTCTTCACACTACACCCGAGTATATCCGAGCAATAACTAATTGAATTTCACTTTGTAATTAATTCGTAGGTAGCTTGTTATCCTTTAGAGATAATGTCTCAAGTACCACTGACTACCCAGTTAATTTGTGTGGCGAGGAACTTTGGACAGGAAAATAATTACATGGTCGTACTATATAGTTTCTTCCAATGTTGACATTTCATGCTACATGTACCGCACTACCACATTTATCATAAAGCTTAAATATTCGACTTTCCAAATAAGCACGTATGGATCTCGTGGTTATGAGATGTAATCAACTATGTAATTAGTGAAATATGCGTTCTAACTAATAATTAACATTGTAGATTATGCGGAGTCGCTTAATTACATTCCAACCACATCAAGTAAGAAGGTGTGATTTATCAAACTGCAAGAAATGAACATTAATATTTATATATATATTCATAAATCTTTAGAATAGAATGAACAAAGAAGAATGACAGAACTGACGAATCCAGCCCAGATGGCTGTGAAATATTGGGTTAATCATCCTTAATCAAATCACACACTCTCAAACCAATTTTTTTTATCCTCCTCTCCACTCGATCTATCAACAATGTACAGCCTTCTACTGTGCAGATGACCACACAGAATCACCCCCACCTCTCTCTCTTACTCATTATTTTCCTCAGTCACCTACATGCGTATAGATATAGCATTAGATATAATATTACTTCCTCCTCATCAGCAGCAGGCATAGAACTCGACCAACTCGTCCATTGACTCGGGCTGAGGATCGGCATTCTCGAGCATCCAAAGCAAGTGCTCGAACAGCACCACCTCGCATGCGACATTGATTGTGTGGTCGTCTGAGTCCCCGGACCTGTCTGCCAGCTCCTTGAAAAGCGGGTGGTCTACGACGTCGGAGTTTACGAGGTAGCGTCGTCGAGACTTGCCCACGTAGACCGGGCGGAGGTCGGCTGAGATAACGGCGGGGGACGAGGAGAAGTCGTCGTCGGGGGAGACTACGGAGTTGAGGCTTGGGCGGCTGTTCTGCTTGCTGAATGAGTTCCACTTCTTGAGGACTGACTTGAGCTTTGTTAGCTGCCCACCTTTGGCCATGGTGATGATGTTTTCCTAAGCAACCAAGAGAGAGAGAGAGAGAGAGAGAGAGAGAGAGAGAGAGAGAGAGAGAGACTTTGAGAGTTGAGAGTAGTGTGTTGCTTTTGGGGGATTCGGAAAGGGGAAGGAAGGTTCATATTTAAAGGGAACTTAGGTGAGGGGGGGGGGGGTGTCATTGTAATTTCATTAAAATGTTTTTTCCTTCTTCTTTTGGAAGTGAATAAAAGGAATTTCATTATAATTTATATGAGATTTTAAATCAATTGGGGATCCGAATTTAGGGTTTCTTTTAACATTAGACAGTAGATTAAGTGTTAGTTGATATGTACGTATATTAGAAGATTGAAGGGATATGTACGTAACTTTTACAAATAAAGAAAAAAGGACAACGGTCAATTCTCGTTTTGGAAGAAATCATGTTACCACTAAATGAACCATTATGGATTTTTTTTCATCAAAAGAGTAGTTAGTTAAAATCAAGGTCTAAAATATCGAGGGTTTTGGAAATATTAGGGGTCCAAAAACACAGAAATATCCGGAAATTATCAATATCGGTAAAAACTAAATCAAAACAAAGGAAATTATAAGAAAAAACTTGGAAATTTTGATTGAAATTTTGAAAATTGGGTCTAAGATTGGTTGACGTTGCCCATAAGCAAAATCATTTGAAGATTGGGTCTTGGATTTTTTCCATCAACAATGCGGTGGATAAGACGTGAAGGAAGAATGGAAATAGCAAGGATTCGAATCCCCCATGTGCGCACGCATAAGCCTTTTAATTAATTTTTTTCTATTCTATGTCCATATCACGATATTATCGATATTGACCAAAATGCTTATGATAATTGAAGGATATTATTGGCGCCGAAATTTCTGTGATATTATCGACAATTACACGCATATGTTCCAAAATATACCCCTCCCAAAAAACGATAATATCCTTAATATTTTGATAATATTATCGATATTAAGGGGAAAAAAAATGTGCAACCACAAAATGTTTATTGCAAGGCATTTTATTAAATATTTTTGTCAGTCTCACTATCTATAATCAAGTGATGTATTTGTATTTCTCAATTATAACGGTTAATTGACATTCATACAATATAACATATCAAACTATATATTTAGTAAAAAATATTCCTTAACATATAACAATTCTTGAATTTGTGATATAAAATTGCAGAACTTTGAATAATAACGGCGGCAAAGCTTGAGGGAAAACCAGGTGCGCCTTTTGGCACATGAGGCGTCATCAACCCAAACAATGTGCCTTCAACGTTTGGTTGGTTGCATCTGAATAGAGTAAGAGTAACCCAGGCTTTGCTCCGTCGAACTGTGTTGAATAAATTTTAAAAAAAACACAAACAAAAAGATGAGTGAGGCTAATTTATTAAAATAAATGTACTTTTTTATTATAAAAAAATGTCTTGGATGAGGGTTTAGTAGAAAGTTGGTGGTGGTCTGGTCTCCATGATTTTCGAACGATATTGACTAAGAACAATTCTACTATTTATCTTTTTAATTAAAAAGAAATGTCAGTGAAAGGGACAGACATGTGCAATGCTGTTTTCAAGGTCGACCTAAAGTAATTAATTATGGGTAAACGATTTGAAAAAGTAAATTAAAATATTTAAGAATTAAGAGGAGGGATGCCTTCCCTCTTTCAGAATGTAGGCGCCAAGCCAACCGGCGGTAAGTGGTAACAGCCTTCATTTTTAATATTATCAGAAAAGACAAGGGATTTTATTAAATACGTAATACACTTTATATAAGTTTAAAATTTTGATGGATCCATGATACTTTAGTCAATTGATTTAACCCGCATATACAGACGACTTTTGATATTTGAAATGACTTGTTATCAACTACTTCAAGAGCTCAAATTAAACATGGAAAAATTTTATGAGAGCTTACGCATTATGGTAACGTGATGAGATGATATAATATTGGGAAACATAAATTTCCAAATTAATACCTACTAATCATGATATGGTTTGGCATTTTGGTCAAATTTGATGTTGATTTAAAGATACAAGGTAGCTGGTGAGCAAGAACATGTGAACAACACATGGACTTAGCATGACCTAGAATATTTGAGCAATGTCTACATTCTAGAGCACCCATACCTCCCCCACGTGGACTCAATTCATGCATTAACTACTAGAGTGCTAATGGAGTCATTATTATTTCCAATGTACATACTTAATCTTAGTCTAATCTGATATTCCTAAATAATTGGACCAACTAATTTACATAAAGCAAGCACTAATGAAGGACTTTGGACGCCGAACATTGTCTTGTCATGTTACATATACAATAATTAATAAGTTTGGAATTAACTTGTGATAAAATTAATTAATTATGCATTTGCTCATGCAGATAAACACATTTGTCTAATTAATTACCAATTAGACGATCCTAATCCCCCCTCTCCCCCCATAAGACGACAGAGATGAATGAATTAAAGCAAGCAAAAACATGATAATTGAGAGAGAGAAAGTGTTTGGATTTGAAGAATCTTCATGTCCTCTGATCTAAATCAGTTTCCATTTTAAGGTTTGTTTGGGAGTGATTCTAAATACGTTAGAATCACTTTTAGGGAGAAACAACTCTTATGTGCTTCTCTATCATAAAAGTGCTTTTTGGCCTATCCAGAATCACTCTCAAACGAGTTTAGTTGTTAATTGAAAAGCGATTAATGTTGAATGATGCCCAATTAAGTTTGGTCAGACCCAATTAGCAGAAAATGATGTAATTAGTGGAGATGATAGTACAGGCAAATCTGATTCTCTGTTGGAGGAGACACAATCTCAAAATCTCATATATATATATATATATATATTTTGCAGGTGGGTATACATATGTGACAAACAGCATATAAACAAAATCTATGCCTAATATTGTGAACCATATAATTAATCTGAATTTTTTTTTTTTAATCAACAAAAACAAAAACTTTTTGAAAATGATTCCTACTGGTTGGATAAAAAAAAAATTAAAAAGATGTTGATTGGTTTCTGAACATAAATAAGTAGAAACAAGATGATCGTATGATGTCCCTATATTTGTGTGATATGATATGATATGATGGGACATTATAGGCTCCAAAATCATGTGCTTTAGAAAACCTGTTCGACCTCATTCTAACATTAACTCAATTATCATGTTATGAATCTAGCCATATAAGTTTTGTTGTCTACCAACATCCTAATTAATCCTCTAATTTATCTCTACATCATAGAATTTTGAAAATACATAGCATAGGATAAATCGTACATATGCCAAGTCTTCGATGTGACAATGAGGGTGAATTCACTAGTTACTCCTTCCACAAAATGCAATCTAACAACAATTTTGTTGCCCGAGCAAAATGGTGTTGCTGAGAGAAAGCATAGGCACATCATTGAACTTACAAGAACCCTCCTTGCACAGTTGTGTTTTCATTTGAGGCCTTTGGATGGGCCGTTCATTTGAAATAAAGGCCCATGTCGAAACGAAAAAGTGGGCCTACTACATCAAGGTCCATTATAAGTGGAGGAATATAGTTGGGCTGCTTGAAGATTGTTTATCTCTCTTTTTTGGCTTTTTATCACATTGTTTATCTCTCTTTTTTGGCTTTTTATCACAAAACATCCTGACGTTTACGAAACTATCAGATTACATCCTTAAAGTTTTTTTGTATCACTCATGGTTCCTAACGTTAATATGGATGCTCTTAAATAGTCATTCTGTTAAAAAAACTGTTAAATTCAAGGATATAATCGTCAAATCAATCCAAAATTATAAAATTATAATATAAATATATATGCCCTTACCTTCTCAACGAGTCTCGGAAGTGTCTCTGCTGATAAATGCCTGGCAAGATTCATAGCTGAAGACAGACTCAACCCAACCACACTCTCCAAAAACGCAACTTTTCCATTGTCACCTTTTTCCTTGGCTAAATACCTCACCTTTTCTTTAAACCCAACCAATTCTCTCCCCTCCTTTCTCTCCCGCTCTCTCCACAGCCCAAGCTCATCCAACTCCAAAACCCCATCGACCAACATCCGCAAATACCTCGGCGAATTCGACGAAACAAAGGCGGCTTCTGTCTCAGAAACCCCACATTCTTGAAGAAACTCCCAAAAAGCATCTTGGGCAGCTTTGAATTGCTCCGATTGGTGGTCTGGCGGAGGTGCAGGGTTGTTGGGTGGTGTGGAAAACAGGGGATGGTGAAGGTGGGGTGATGGGTTTTGGAGGGCGTGTGAAAAATTGGGTTTTTGGGTTTGTTGGTTTGTTGGGGATGAGGAAAGTCTGAAACTCAACAGAGCAAGCTCTCATCTTTTTGTTTTGGATTGAGCTTGCTCACTTTTTTGGGGAAGTTTTTTTTTTGGGTCGAATTTTGGTAAGTTAGATATCCCTTTGGTGGGACTTTTGCTGCCATTGATATGACGATTATACCCCTAGATTTAACACAATTTTTGACAGAAGGACTATTTAAGAGCACCCATATTAACGTTAGGGACCATAAGTAATACAAAAAAACTTTAGGATGCAATCTGATAGTTTCACAAACGTCAGGGACGTTTTGTGATAAAAAACCTTTTTTTTTATATATAAATTTATTTATAATGAAAACAAAGTTTAGGAGGAGATAAAATTGGCTACTCTCACCACCAGCATCACGACATACCCACAACCTCAAGCTGGAATGCGCGGTACATAACTGCCTGCTACCACGAGTATGAATTTATGTAGGAAATTACAAATCACGCACCAATAAGGACTGTTGGCATTGAAACTCAAACACTTACACACAGTACAATGACTTCACCAACTGATTGGCATTGTTTATATCTTTCTATTCTCTATTTGTTCATTTGTCGTATTTAAAATGTCACACTTTTTGCTACCACACTTAGTTTGATATATTTATACAATCAAAAAATGTACACTGATGTAGAGATCGATGGGTGAGATAAGTAATTATTGGATGGGTGAAAAGTTGTCTTTTTTCCAATTTATCTATGACTTTAAAATCAAGATTTTTCTTTATATATAGATAGATAAGATTAATTTTGTAATAAAATACTAAAAGTTAAGAAATATGGACCGTTCAAGACTTCTGTAATTAAAAATACAAAAAAAGAAAAAAAAAGAAAGACAAAGCAACGTAGAATATGGACCGTTGGGGTTGCATTCTCGGGGATCCATGTTCCTGGGTAAAAGCCGTGTTTAAGCTAACAGCTTGCTCCCTCCCGCCTCTTATATTCACCAATCACCATCGCCCACCTGTCCCATCGACTTTCTCAACCGTTCACTTTCACTCCCTTTGTGTCCAAAACAGAAACAGTTATAGAGCTTTCGCGCTCTCTCTCTCTCTTTCCCCATCTCTGCTTCTCTATCTCTTCTTCACTATAAACTCGAATTTTCAAAACCTGAATTCTCCGAAACCGACAAAAATGATCAATTTCAGCTCCAACTGCACCCATCACACTAACCTTCACTCCACCTTCGCTCCTCGTTTCTTCCTCAAACACGCTTTCCAGATCCGCGAGTTCCGGGTCTACCGTCGCCGAAGACTCAAACTTGCCCCGCGAAACCAACTCGGAATCGGAAACGGAAACCCTTTCCACGACTTCATTTCCCAATTCCCTTCCCCTAATTCCCTCCAACTCATCGCTCCGCTTCTCGGCTTCGTCTCCGGCGCCACCCTCTACCTCTCTAATTCCAATTCCAATTCCGGCTCGGCCAAGCAGCAATCCGGTTCCGATATCGGAGAGTGGGTTTTGTTCACCAGTCCGACGCCGTTTAATCGCTTCGTCCTCCTGAGGTGTCCGTCGATATCGTTCCAGGGGAGCGAGCTGTTGGAAGACGTGAACGAGAAGCTGGTGGAGGAGGACAGGCACTTCGTCAGGCTCAACAGCGGTCGAATTCAATTCGATTCGAGGAACCGCACAGACAGTGGCGTGGAGGAGAAATTGGAGTATCAGAGACTGTGCGTGGGCACGGACGATGGAGGGGTCATATCTCTTGATTGGCCTTCGAATTTGGACCTCAAAGAGGAACATGGTTTGGACACCACCTTGGTTATCGTGCCGGGCTCGGCCCTGGGTAGTATGGATTGGAAAGTCAGGTCCTTTGTGTGCGAAGCTCTCAGGCGAGGTTGCTTTCCGATTGTTATGAACCCTAGGGGTTGCGCCGGGTCGCCTCTCACCACGCCACGGTATGTGTAACTCGCTCAACTCAACTCAATTAAACTCAGTGAGGCAAGGATCATCTATCTGTTTGTGAATTGTAGTTGAAAACTTGAAATAATGAGGTGTGTGTTGGAAATTTGGTATCTTGGACTGAATATTGCACTTGTTATACGTAATTAAGAAATGGGTCTGGGTTTGTTTTGGATTTTTTTTTTAGGAGAAGAATCAGATGGTGATCGTAGAACGACTTAAGCCACTTTATGTTATGTAGGTTATTTTCAGCAGCTGACAGCGATGATATCTCCACTGCTATACAGTTCATCACTGAGGCGAGGCCGTGGACCACGATGATGGGTGTTGGCTGGGGCTATGGTGCTAATATGTTGACAAAGTACCTGGCAGAAGTTGGGGAGAGCACGCCGCTTACAGCCGCAACCTGCATGGACAATCCTTTTGACTTAGAGGAGGCCACTAGGTCCTCTCCTCATCAGATGGCTATTGATCAGCAGCTCACTGGTGGACTCATAGATATTCTAAGTTCTAACAAGGTGGATGATCAATTTGAATCTTCTACTATACTGCAAAATGCATTACCTTTCAGTCTTTCAATCTTTTACGAAACAAATTGCTACTTAAAATGCTTAACGAGGTGCCATCAAATTATGTTCCATTTAGTTTATGTAATTTATCCCTTGTCGCTATCAAATTACACAATATGCACGCTTGGTTGTGTAGGAACTGTTTCAAGGAAAAGCAAAAGGGTTTGATGTGGAACAAGCTCTTTCAGCGAGTTCTGTTCGTGATTTTGAAAAAGCAATCTCCATGGTATCTTATGGTTTTGAGACCATTGAAGATTTTTATTCAAAATCAAGTACAAGAGGTGTGGTTGGGAATGTGAAGATTCCCGTTCTATTTATACAGGTGCCTACATGGTTGTCAACTCAAAACCATTTACTTCAACTTTGACAAGATCTTGTTTATTGTATGTTAATATTTCAAACATGTCACTTTATCAGAAAGACAATGGGTCAGCGCCACTCTTCTCAGTTCCACGCAGTTTGATAGCAGAAAATCCATTTACAAGCCTACTTTTGTGTTCTTATTTGCCTTCTAGTGTCATTGATGGAGGTAGATTTGCTCTATCTTGGTGCCAGCATGTAACGATTGAGGTAATAAATTGGTTTATTTCTGTTTGCGGTTGAAGAAGTTTTATTTTAAAACACCTCATGTTTGAAGATTGGATGGAATCTAACTTTGTATTTTGATATTCTGATAAGAATGCATGTGGTCTGTGCAGTGGCTTACAGCAGTGGAGCTTGGACTTTTGAAGGGTCGTCACCCTCTTCTTAAAGATGTGGACTTACCCATCGACCCTTCTGAAGATTTAACTCTTGTGGAAGGCAGAGGGTCCAACAATAATGGCAAGTTTTCCAAGCAGTTGGATCTTACCCAGTCAGATTTTTTAAACGGATATACCACAGAACCAACAAACAATATGCCCAGTGAAAGTGATGCTGCTGCTAGCTTCTGGTTAAGATCCAAAAAGAACTCATGGAGAAAGTCAGAGGTTGGACACAAAGCGTTGCCGGATGTGGAAAATGGTGCCCTGCATCAGACCAAATCTGATGACCCAGAATTGGTCAACGAGGAGGAAGTCAATCCTGTAGATGGTGAAAGAGGTCAAGTGTTACAGACAGCACAAATTGTTATGAACATGCTAGATGTAACCCTGCCTGATACTCTAACAGAAGAAAAGAAGAAGAAGGTGGAGCTTGAAATTGCAATTTCATGCTATGGTTTCGCATTTGTGGTCGCATTTATGTTCATGTCATATGTTAATTGGGGTCTCTGGTCTTCTCTATGTGCATTTTAGAACTGATTAACACATAGTATATTTATGTTCTGGTCTATCTGAATCAAATATTGTACCTATTTAAATTTTATCTGAGATTTTTCTGGTATATGTGCCCAGGTATTAACAGCAGTTGATCAAGGGGACACACTAATGAAAGCTTTGCAAGATGCAGTGCCAGAAGATGTTCGTGGCAAGCTAACAGCTGCTGTATCTGGAGTTGTGCAGACACAAGGCACAAACCTTAAGTTTGATGAACTCCTGCGTATTACCCGGATTCCTGATATGTCTTCAGGTCTAAAGTCAAAGGTCCAAGAAAAGTTCACGGGAATATCAAGTTCAGAAGGTTTAAATCAAGACAATCATTCTTCGAATCAGTTGAAAAAGGATGATGATCTGGTAGATAGCTCACTTAACAATCTTCCTGATATGAACAAGCCTCCAGGGGGACTAGAATCAGAGTATCATCCCTCAGATAGATCACAACAGAATTTAAATCCAGATCAGTCCCAACCATTGAGCAGTAATGGAAGCGATGTTTCTGGTTCTGTCAGAAATGATGTTAGTGAATCAGGAAATAATGACGATGAGTCTTCCCAAGAAAAGGCTCCTGAATATCTTTATGATCAGGGGTCAGAACCAGACACAAATACTAACAGTTCCAGCCAGGCTGAAATTGTTGGTGGTTCTGATGAAGCAATTGTTGAGGAGCCAAGAGACCAAGATGGTATAGTAGATCAAGTAGACACAAAAGAAGAGGAAGGTAATGATAATCAAAAGATGGATGATAATAAGAATATGAAGCCTGTGATGGATCAACGTAATACCTTTAGTGTTTCTGAGGCACTGGATGCATTTACAGGGATAGATGATTCCACCCAATTGGCGGTCAACAATGTTTTTGGTGTTATTGAAAATATGATATCTCAATTGGAGGAGAGTTCAGAACATGAAAAAGAAGTAAGCAAAATTGACTCTGTATCAGGGTCTGAATCTGCAAAGGACCATCTCGATGATGACAGTAGTCTGGAAGATTCAGAAGCCAGTAAGACTGACCAAAATGAACAGCTGGATAGGTTAAGCAATATCTCTGTACCTGATCACCCTGAGATGGATTTGCAATCTGATGCATCAAATGGATGGGTAGAGAAGCCTAATCAAAGCCCCATGTCAGTTAATGGGAATTTTATGAACATTTCTCAGGGAAGTGATGCAGTTAACAGTGGAGTTGAGGATAAAAATGAAAAGAAGGATCAATTGGTTGGTATCAATCTTCTTGCTGGAAATTTAGACAAACTTAATCATGTAAAGAGCACTCCGCTCTGCATAACACCAGTTCCAACTGGGGCCCATATTGATCTTCTTTCAAAGTTACCTACCAAACCACTAGATTTAGATTCAACTACCTCTCTATTGCTGGACTATATTCCAGAAGAAGGTCAGTGGAAGCTCTTAGAACCACCAGGACATGTCGGAAGTTCTGTTGGTAATGATGCGACTCATAGGGAAGTTGATGGAAAGGTTCACGCCCATTCACCTGCAAAGGTAAATGATAAAGTTATTGAACCATCATATGTAATATTAGATACAGAGAAGTATCAGGAACCAGTAAAAGAATATGAAACAGTGGAAAATATGGAGGAGAGAATTGAAATTGGTGAAGAAAAAGAACAGGATTTCATTCAGTTCGTGAAAAATATTATATTGAATACTTTGAAGGTTGAAGTGGGTCGCAGACTAAGTGCAGCTGGCATGAAAAAGATGGAACCCTATCTTGCCAGAGATGCGGAACAAGTGGCAAATGCAGTATCGTTTTGTGTTGGACCCGATGCTCCCATTTTGGAAGTTAAATACCATAGTATTGACAGCATCTCAGAAAAATTTGGTACTCTTCATGGTGAGCATGTGGTTAGAGCCATATCATCCGCTGTTCAGGGCACTAGCTTCTTGAGAAGAGTACTGCCAGTTGGTGTTATAGTAGGCTCGAGCTTAGCTGCGCTGAGAAAACATTTTGTTGTGGTTACAGAGCATGACCGTGGCCAAACAGAAGTTCTGACACTTAGTCAAGCCAAAATATCCGGAGAAAAAGATCTGGGCAAGGCTAGTGGCGCTGAGATTCACCACACGCCTGTTGATAAATCTGATCAAAATGCTAGGTTGGATAGTTCAGTTAACAGGAAAGGGGAGAGTACTGGGTTGAAGAATATAAAGAACACTGTTATGGTTGGTGCTGTTACAGCTGCCCTTGGGGCATCTGCGTTATTGGTGGAGAACCAGGTAAAAGTTTATTTCTTCAGACACTTTTGGTTTCTAGAATTCTAGTTATACTCATTGATTACGTGTTTATGTAAATTTATTCATAATCTTTATGAAGGTAGAAGCCCGCTGACTCTGTCTATTTTGGTATGTTGCTACTTATCATGCTTATATACAAACACACAGGGTTCATACAAAGGTGATGAAAATTCCGAGTGTTCGTCCAACTCCTTGATGGAAGGTAATGGCCAGAGGGAGCCTGACAAGCTTGAGGAGGCACTATCTGAAAAAAACCAAAATAACATAGTCACAAGCCTTGCTGAGAAAGCCATGTCAGTTGCTGCTCCCGTGGTACCTACCAAGGAAGATGGTGGAGTGGATCAAGAAAGGTCTAAGCACACAATTTATTGTATACATACTTACTACTAATTCTCTCTTTTACTAATATTGTAATTACTTTGCAAACAGATTGGTCGCAATGTTGGCAGATTTAGGACAAAAGGGTGGGATGTTGAAGCTAGTTGGCAAAATTGCATTGCTTTGGGGTGGTTTACGTGGTGCGATGAGTTTGACTGACAAGCTTATCCAATTTCTTCATATAGCTGAGCGTCCCTTAATCCAGAGGTATTGTGTAAGTTGTCTTCAGAGTAACCATATACGGGTTAATTCAAATTATCTTTATCTCAAAGTTCTTTGGGCTACGAATTTCTATGTTTAGTAAGTTAATCTTACATGCCAATCTATAAAGGGTATGGTTATTAAGAGAGGATCAAATTAGAACTTTTATCTGTATATTGCATGGTAATCTTTCCTCATTTATGCACTTTTTGTTGAATTGAGTTCTGTACTTAATTACTGTATTTACTGATCTGGTCTTTTATTCTCATTTTCTTCTGTAGGATTTTTGGGTTTGTTGGTATGGTGCTTGTTTTATGGTCACCAGTTGTTGTTCCACTACTTCCCACATTTCTACAAAGCTGGGCAACAAATACATCCTCTAGAATTGCTGAACTTGCTTGCATTGTTGGCCTCTATACGGCTTTTATGATACTTATTATTATATGGGGCAAAAGAATACGCGGATATGAAAATCCCCTACAGAAATATGGGCTAGATTTAACGTCATTGCCAAAGGTACGGATATCTGAAACTCTGGACAAGAACTGGATCTTTGGTTGTGGTTATATATCTCCATTCTTGAGCTTGCTAATTGAAGATCTGATTTGTCTTTACATGCTCAAGTCTTTGTGCGAGAGAACAATGTAATTTGGTGTTGCTTGGTTCATGCAAAATAAGATAATATTCATTACTTGCAGCTAGATGATTTTTCAGTTCCTTTCTTGCAGTTATGCGATTTTTTGAAGGGCTTGATTGGTGGAGTCATGCTTGTGTTATCAATACAATCTGTAAATGCATTACTTGGCTGTGTGAATCTCGCTTGGCCCTCTACTCTATCTTCTTTGGATGCCATGACACGGATCAAAGTTTATGGGCAAGTGCTTATGCTGGTTGGTCAAGGATTTTTAAGAGCAACTGGTGTTGCTCTTGTGGAAGAATTGCTTTTCAGGTCATGGTTGCCCCAAGAAATTGCTGCCGATCTTGGATATTATCAAGGAATAATTATATCAGGACTTGCATTCTCTTTATTCCAGAGGTTGTTTTCTACTCATTTTACTTATTGCCTTCTAGAATTCGTGCGTTCTTTTGTCTTCTGTTTGGAAATTGGAATGGATATTTGCCCTATACAAGATATATGCAATGCAATACTGGAATGTTCTGTAGAATGATTTCTGCCGACCATGTGCAAGATAAATTTAACAGTCTTTTCTTTCATTGGGGTTTCAGATCTCCACTATCAATACCAGGACTATGGCTTCTATCTCTGAGTTTATCAGGTGCTCGACAAAGAAACCAAGGCAGCCTTTCCATTCCAATCGGGTTTCGTGCAGGAATTATGGCTTCAAGTTTCATCTTACAGAAGGGTGGCTTTCTGACCTACCAGGCTAGCTTTCCTCATTGGATTATGGGGACGCACCCATTCCAACCATTTAGCGGTCTAACTGGTTTTGCATTCTCCTTATTTTTAGCACTAATTCTGCACCCAAGGCAGCCTCTGAATAGAACAGATTTGAGAAGAAGTGAAGAATTAAAAGAACAGTATATATAGTGTTATGTTATTCGCAACGCAGATGGTGGTTTAATGGTGAATCAGTATGAGCATGGCAGTCTCGTCGTTGCTTACTGATTCTGGTTGCTTGTGTACTTTCACCTTGAAATAGGAACAGCCTGAGGTTGGAATTCAATGTATGAAAGAAGGTACAAACAGATGAAATAAATTCAGATGGGAAAGGTCATTGAAAGCTCAAAATGCTTCATGGGAGCTTGTCATCTCTAATGCTATAGGTCAACAAGCTGGCGGCCATGGTGTATATATAAATCCCAAAGGCTGCAGGCAAATTTTGTAACTGGGAAATGAGTAGAGTACATATTCTCAATCTACTTGCCTTATCTCATGATCGCACCAACGTGCTCGTGAGTTTAGCTCATTTTGCTTGTTTCTGTTCTTACCTTTTTGCCAACACACTACATGATGTTTACAGTACTGTATAGAATGAACAACCACCATTAGGATTTTGATTGTACTTTACATTTTTAATCCCAAAAAATCAAATTCAAGGCGATTTTTTCTGTTGAAAGTCTTTGTATTTGCTAGGCTTAAACCCTAATTCCGTTCTTTACTGCTAGTGGTGCTAATCCTTTACGGTTAAAACTTAAACCCTAATATCGACAACTTCTCAACGTTAAGAGGCAGGAAATGCTACATTATTTTCAAGAATAACAGAAATATGTATCATTTCTGTTTCACTCGCACTATCTTCCTTATGAACCATAAGCAAGTGGAATGCCTGTTGTCTTTAGCCAATGACCTGCTCCATGTAAGAACAAACCAACTGTAAACTGCCTCGCAATCTCTTCACTGCAATTATTTTTATAGCCTCCCCATTTGACCCTGTGCCTTGTATCTGATCCAGGTCCAAAATTCAAATACTCTATGTACTCCACAGTTTCCACAGTGCTATAATCATCCCACTTTGACCACCCTTGTGGGTTTATCATGTCCCCCAAGTAGCTCTTCATGACTATAGTCCTTGAATAATTTCTCCAAGGCCTACCCAAAAAAGTTGTGAAATTTTGCCTCTCAGTCTTGTTGAAATCTGGTGCAGCCACAATGGTACAGTTCTGCAACGAAATGCCAGTGTTTTGATTTGGGTCTGTTCTCCCTTGAGCAGTGATCATCAATTTCTGACCGGGAATCGGTTTTCGAACAATTACTGTGCAGTTTTGGAAGACTGCAGCTGCATTTCCGAAAATGAAATCAATCGTGCCTTCGATTATGCAGTCGCGGTAGAATTGGCGGAGGGAATGAACATAAAGGGTGTCTTGATAAGAACTGAAGTTGCAATGATAGAAGGCAGAGTTAGAGGTCACTCTTGCAGCAACGGCCTGGAACTTCTTTGAACCTGCTGTGTTGGTTATGGTCAAGTCCCTGGCTAAAAACCTGTCCCCAATTACAGCTGCAAAGATCAGAACAATAAATTCTTTAACTTTCAATTCAATACTCATCAAATTTCAAATACATGTAAAAATGTCAAGAACACAAGAATTTTCTGAACCGAAAATTTGTTACTTACTTAAAGTGGCTGTAGCAAAGGTGGAAAACCCATCCGCAAAGCTTTTAGACCCTGTGATTATGGTTGTGTTCATCCCATCTCCAACCAACATGACATTAGCCTTTTCTCTGGAAATCTCTACAGTCTCATTGTAAACTCCTGCCTTTATTTTAATCAAAAACCTGGTCCTGCTCATGTTAGGAGCCATCTTCAGTGCTTCACCAATAGTCTCATAATCTCCACTGCCATCAGCGGCAACAACAATGTCAGCCTTCATTGTTGGTTCTCTCTGCATCAGATTTCGATCACCGGGCAGCATCCACATTGGGAACCTCTTCTTTGGTTTCTTGGTAACAAGCCTCTTCTGTTCATTCAGGACTTGTTCTTGGTATCTGATCATGGCCAAGCAATCGCTCATCAATTCAGAGATGGGAGCCAACAAGCCTTGGAGGTGACCTTTGAGACCGATTTGATTTTCTGAATCAAATTCTTCCAATTCAAAAAACCCATCAGTGCAAGTGTTCTCATTTGTCATAGCTGCACTAAGAAGAGTCTTGAGGTTACCGTAGGACACACGAAATCCATGCAAATCATCAACTGCCTGGCCAAGTTCATAAAGGGTTTGGTCTAACATCTCTAGGCAATCTTTCAGCGCATTCCTCTCTTGCAAATACAAATCTTGGAGCTTCAGAAGACCCTTAATGCTCTGCCTGGTACTTTCCACAGATTCCACAGTTTGGTTGATGTTGGCCTCAAGAAGATGATGAAATGCAGTGAAATGGTCATGGGTTTTGACAGAGGCAAGAGCAGTGAAGCACAGAGATGGGTGAAGAAGAGTGGTGCAAGCGTTCTTGATTGTGGGGTGTGGAATTTGGTGGCCGAAAGAGAAGCCCAAGTGGAAGAAGAAGAATGAAGCCATTAGAAGCAAAGATGTTGAGGGAAAGAACATAAGCATGTTCATCTTGATGCAGTTTCTTGACCGCTTCATTGCTGATTTAGAGTTCGTGAAGCAAAGATGTTGAGGGAAAGAACATAAGCATGTTCATCTTGATGCAGTTTCTTGACCGCTTCATTGCTGATTCTAAATTTCTGTGACTTTTGTACTTCAATCAAGATTCAAACTAACCAAAAGCGCCGTGCACTGTTTTATAGACAACAAAAAATTATGAAAACAAATTTTTTTTTTCGGCGCCACATTTAATTGGAGAATTAGAGTTGTTAAATAAATAGCGTCTTATGGGGTGCCCTGCAAGTCCGTTGCATGCTCATATGTTTTCACATCTAAATTACAAATAAATAAATAAACAAAAGTGAGTTTTCTATTTGACCAATGCTGAAGCCCAAAGACAAAAGAAAGCAACTTCTAGGCCTGGCAACTCCAGCCCAATTTTTTTAGACCCATTGAAACTCATATTAGCTAAGCCCAATTAAATTACTATAAAAGTTAGATACTGTTTGGTATTGCTTATTTAGGGCCAAAATCACATTCTTCAAAATTTTTGGCTACATTCCCGTTCGGTAACGTTTTAAGAGGTTGTTTTCATTTTCAGAGAACAAAAATGAGGCAAACACATTCGGTGGCCCAAAAACAGAAAACATTGAGAATGTTTTCATAAAATGAAAACAAGTTCATGTGTACTTGTAGAAAACAAAAAAAAGTTGTTTTCATTCTCGTGGAAAACGTTTTCATAAAAATAACTCACATATTATTATTTCAAATTGTACTACCAGACAAAACCCATATTAGCTAAGCCCAATTAAATTACTATAAAAGTTAGCTACCGTTTGGTATTGCTTATTTAGGGCCAAAATCACATTCTTCAAATTTTTTGGCTACATTCCTGTTCGGTAACGTTTTAAGAGGTTGTTTTCATTTTCAGAGAACAAAAATGAGGCAAAAACACATTCGGTGGCCCAAAAACAGAAAACACTGAGAATGTTTTCATAAAATGAAAACAAGTTCACGTGTACTTGTAGAAAACAGAAAAAGTTGTTTTCATTCTCGTGGAAAACGTTTTCATAAAAATAACTCACATATTATTATTTCAAATTGTACTACCAGACACGTTTTCATTGTTTTTGTTTTCTGAAGATGTTTTCTAATTAATCTACCAGACGCATTTTCATTTCCTGAAAATGCAAATTCGTTTTCTTGTTTTCATTCTC
>NW_018921354.1:850109-890728 GCF_002207925.1 Prunus avium
GAGGTGTAAGAAAATTTAGAAGGCATATGACAATAAAATTATGTTGCTGCACAAGAGGGCTGTGCTTACTTCTCAAAAATACGCTGCAAGCCACCCTGAGAAATCTTGTCCCAGTGGCTAGGATCTGCCCTGCTTTTCTCAAAGAAGTCAACAAGGATCTCCGAAGCTTGATCACCATGATACGGATCAATGTGGTAGCCAGATTTGCCATGCACAATAATCTCAGCAGGGCCACCCTTGCAAGTAGCGAATGTTGGAAGTCCACAGGTCATGGCCTCAACAACAGTCAAGCCGAAGGCTTCATACACAGCAGGCTGCACAAAAGCTCCCTTGGTGTCAGCAATGACACGGTAGAGTTCACCGTTCCTCACGCGGTTCATCTGGGATGAAATCCATCTGAACTGCCCATTCAACTTGTAGGTGTCAATCAGCTCATGCATCTTCTTCATCTCAGCCTTCTCCTCATTGTCCTTGGACTCCTTTCGGCGGTCCCCGGCAACCACAACAAGGTTAACCAATTCCCTAAGCTTGGCATTTTTACCATACCACTCAACAAGTCCAGTAATGTTCTTCACACGGTCCAGCCTTGCCATTGTGAAGATGATTGGCTTGTTCCTGTCCTTCAACACACATCTGTTTGGCAACAAACAAACAGATTAGCATATGTTCAATTACAGAACAAGCAAAATATAATCAAGGCAAAGATGATGGAAGGAAACTTACAAGTGTTCCTTGTTCTCAACTTGGCTGTAAAGGAGCTCTTCAATTTCAGGGTGGAATGATGTCAGCCTCTTTTCCTTCTCAAAGTAAGGGAAGTAAATGCTCATGTCTGCTCCTGGTGAAACAATGTTGAACTTGGGATCGAAGACATCAATACCATGAACAACACGGTAAAGCCCAGGAAGAGTAAAAGCAGTGTGGCTCTCGTACTGGCCAACTGTGTCCTTGCTGCAAACATTTACAGAACATAAAATTAGGGTCCCAAAATATTTGACCATCGATACAAGAAATGTGAGGCAAGAGATATATTACCTTCCAGCAATCTCTTGGAAGGTACTGGTGATGATGAAATCAGTATGGTTCATGGCTATAAGATCAGCTGTAAATTGGGATGAGAAGTGATATTTGTCATCTAATTTCTTCCAGTAAAGGTCAGAATCAGGGTACTTTGTCTTCTCCAGGGCATGGGCAATGGTGCACTGCAAAACAACATCCAAAGAATGTGTTTAGTTAATAAAGACACAAAAATATACCCAGATGAAAAAGCCATCAAAGGGCATAACTAACTACATCTAGTGGTAATAATCACAAACCTGTGTAACACCCAATTTGTGTGCCATCCATGAGGCCACAATGTTCCCATCACTGTAGTTTCCGATGATGAGATCAGGCTTGCCGTGTAATTCCTTGGAAAGTTCCTGGATCGCATCCTGATAACAAAAAAAATTGGTATTTCTTAGAACCAAGTACAAGCAAAAACCAAAAATCAATGGAACATTTGTCACTCAAGAAACAAAATATGGCTGCTGACAGTATCAATAAAAAGTTCACCTCAGCATAAGTCTCTAGGTAGGGCCAGACTTCAAATCTCGAGATCCATCTGCGGACAATACCCTTCTCTGTTCTGAAGGGAACACGAAGAATATGGGAATACTCTGTGTTGTATACTTTCTCAAGACGCTCACCGCATGTTGTTCCAACCGCATCAGGAAGAAGCCTGGTGAGCTGGGGAGAAAACAGAATCAAGCCATCACAATAAGGTACAATATCACCAAACAACAAGAATAAAGGAGCTAAAAGATTTCAAGCAAGACTCACAATAATAATGCGGGGAGTGATATCCAGTCCCTGTTGCTTAATACGCTTAAGCATCTCAGTCTCCAAAGCACGAACTTGATCCAAGATATAAACAACCTAGAAAAACATAATCCATAACCAAAAATCAGGTAACCTAAACAGACACAAAAAGAAAATGTTAAGCATAAGACCTCAGGCTTGTAAACTGACCTGGCCACCAGTGTCAGGGTACCCCAAGACATTGTCTTGAGCGAAATAGCCGTGGGGAGAAAGGATCACAACATTAAAGACCATGGGGATTTGGCCAAGGAACTTTTCAAGAGTGCAAGGATCAGGTGCCTCAAGAAGATCCAAGAGGAGTTGGATCATCTCGAGAACGCGCTCGGCGGTGTCACCCCAACCTCTCTCCAAACCGAGCTTTTGTAACTTGTCCTCAAATTGCTTGTAAGGGGTTTCTGGGGCAATTGTGGAGAGGTAATCCTCTGCCTTCCTCAGAACATGTTGGAGTTCATTCACGTTATGAATTCTGTCATTCAGCATCATATTCTGCAGCAACAACAAAAAAACAATTAAATCAAGAAATCAGCAAGGCGTACTTAGTTCATTATCAAATCAATGATGGTAAATCTGTAAATGAGAGAAATCGATCTGTGTAAGGAAAACAAACCTTGCCCTTGTAGCAGTGAACTCGGAGGAATTCGAGCAGTGGGTGCATGCTCTCCTTGTCATGGAAGAGCTTTGCAGAAAGGTGACGGTTGAGGAACTCAACGCCATTTCCAATGGACTTGGAAAGAGTTGGGCGGGGGAAAGAAGCGTTGAATGGTTCGAAGTCCAACTCAAGCACAAAGTTGCCATTGGCACTGCAATCGAAAGCAGCTCAGATTATTAACATCATAAACAGCAGAACAAACAGATCAAGAACCAAATTAAACATTAAAAACCAAAAATCTACCTTCCATCAACAAGTTCCTCTTTGAAGTGCAAGTACTCAGGCACCTGCAGCTCCTCAACAACAAGTGCGTCGACATTCACACGGATGTACTCCCAAACACCAGGCCGTGGGCGCACAGCAAGAGCCACCCATGGGGGTAGAACAATAACTTCCTACATGACAAACAAAAAAAAAAGAGTTGAAATCACAAAATTCCTCAAATGAACCCAGAAATAATGATTATAATTAAATATGATCTGATAAGTTTACCTGGGTGTGTGTCAAAACTTCACCAAAAGCCCCATCCAAAAGCTTCTGTCTGTTACTTTCAGGAATTGCTTCAAACTCAGCAACAAGCTCATGGGGCTGCATAAACCCTTTTCCCTTGTTTATAATCCTGCAATATCAACAACCTCTCTCACATTAGCAACCTTAAATTTTCAAAATGGTCTTTTTGCATGTTTTGAAACATTTAACAAAAACCCTTTTGTGATCATAGATACAATGATGATCTGAGACGTCTTGTACCTTGAAAGAAGGGCAACAATCTCATTGCGGTGAGCAGAGAGAGTCACGTCCAACCTCTCGCGGAGGCTATGGACACGGGTCAAGGCACGATCCGCCATTGATAGCAGGTTGGTAAATCAGAGAACCTTAAAAAACTGCAAGTACAAAGCAAGCCGTGAGTATAACAAGTCATCCAGAAGCTTCGCAATAAAAAGAGATGGATAATCACCACCAAGTCAATAATTCCAACGTTACAGTAATAATAATAATAACATTATTTATTATTCTAGAAGACTAAGATTTCTTTGATTTTTCAAAACCAAACACACCATCCCCCAACCACCTCATACAAACGTTAATTAGAGAAGTGCGGTTGAACAAAGATTTGCAAACCTAAATAGTGGTTAAGAATAACGAAAAAAGATCCAGATGGTCTGTAGCAGCGTAACCGCTGATTTTAATTATTTAATAATTAGATGCACCCAGAAAGGATTTGCAGAGTGGCTGCCAGATAAAAAGCTTCAAGCCCGTCATAAAAATCCAGGCTTATAATAATTAAGGGTGCTTAGCAAAAGCAGAGAAAACGCTTTTTATCAAAGAAAAATAAAAATAAAAATGGTGCATTTGGCAAATGTTGACAAGAATAAATCTTTTCTCCAAAAGAGAAGCTGAAAAAGACCAACAAGATGAAAGAAAAACACTTCTTCTACTGGTTGCTTGTTGAACTGAAACAAGCCAACCAGTCAAAAAGATAAACAGCTTTTTCACTTTCAACAAACAAAAGCAGAGTGAAAAAAATTAAAGACAGAGATCTGCACAAAATACTGGTGCTACAAAGCAAAAACAGAGTATATACCCTCAAATAAACTCAACCCAACATTCAGAAGGCATTGATCTATGTGATTTGGCAGATGAACCAAAAGAAAAAAAGAGCAAAGACCATATAGCCTAAAGAAATAACCCAACAAGAAGAACAAGAACACAAGGAAAAATAAAAATGGGAAGAGAAAAGGAGTTACCTAGACAAAGAACACAGAGAGAGAGAGCCTTTGGAAACAGAGAAGAGAAGTGTTGTGGTTCGGAAGAACAAAGTTGGTGGGCAATTTATAGCGTGGAACCGCGAACGAAAATTAGCAAGTTAAAAAAACAACTTGGAGCGTACGATAATAAAGGGCAGTGGCAACAAAAAATCCAGAAGGGTAGTCGGAAATCTATTTTATCCATTTTACCAGTCTCATTTCCTTACCAGAAGAAGCCATAAAAAAACAGGGGGTAATTTCGTAAATTCACAAATTGAAAATCGGATATGATAGGATTTATGGAAAGAAATTAGAGAATTAATCAATTTTGTGCTGTTTAATTTTAAGCCTTGACATTCAAGCATTTGCCTTTTTTTGTAGGTCTTGAGCAACAAGAAAAATCCATTGGGATTTTCTGATGTCATTTTTCCATTGAAGGCACCAAAATCATGGAATGTGTGAAAGATAAAAAAAAAAAATTAAAAAAAATATGTGGCGGTCAGGGAAAGTGCAGAGAAAGAGGGGCATGCATGGGTCTAATCGAAGAAGGTGCTGGTTGGGTGATGATTCAGAAGTCGGACTTTTGGCCACTTTTAGACTCTGAAGTTGTTGTTCCCTATAAAACCCTAGAATTCTAGCCCATTGGGTTCATGGGTTTAATGTAATCCAATCTTTGGTTTTGGATTCATGTTTTTTAATTACTATACTATACCATACACGTATACACATTTATATATAATATTTATATGCACACACATTTAGATAAGAAGATATGTTTGAAGAATATGCCGAATCCCATCACACTATAATGTTACTATATATGTTATTAGCTAGTGGGAGCAATCATCGGAGGTGACGTGAAACCGACTGAAAACAACTAATATGTCTAATTCAAACCTACCGATGCATCAAAAGGAGTTTGTAGCTCAGCTAATTAAAACAGGGTTGTTTGGGTTTCCTCTTCGGGAAAACAAAACATAAAGATCAATCCAAGGATGTATAAAATAACACTAGACTAACATTACCTTGGAATGCCAACCAATATGTTCTTCACTAATGAGAGAGAGAGAGAGAGAGAGGAGAAACAAATGAATGAAAAGAATGAATTGAAGAAAGAATAGTGAACGCAGGGGTTCAATACACAAAACGCAGAGAATGATAGAAATGAAGAAGGGAATGAGAAATGGGATGGAGGAGAAGGAGGAGCAAACATCCCTTTTATATTATGGGGGAGGAGAGAGAGGCATGAGAGAGGTCATATCTCCATGACACATGATTTCCTTCCCACTTCCACCTTCCTGGTGGGTAATTGACTTCATTTTTAATCTTCAAATTGACAAAAATTAATTCAAAAATAAAATAAAATAGTGCCTCTGTTTCGTGAAAAATACAAAACCATTGTCTTACCCTCCTGTGGTTTTCTTGTTGCTTTCACAAAACCGCTTTACTTTTCCTCTTATCCACTTTCTTCTTCAATCCCTTTTTTAATTCCTCTCTCACTTTCTGTCCTAGTTTATGTACCCTGTAGGCCCTGTACGATTATTATATTATTTATTACAATTATTTTGGTTCCTGTTTAATTTTTAATACAAGCAAGTGATGGTCTAAATTACGAGTGAGTAAGAGAATTCGAACTTGGATTTAAAGAAGCAGACTCATTGCCGTAATTAACTGGGTTAACCTAACATTTCATCCATCTTTTTTTTCTTGTATTGAGTACATATGCATAACGTGTCCTGCCTTGGTTTTCTTTCTATGGCTCCTGTTTTCCTTGACTCAACGCTGCAAAAAGGTGACTGGCTTTGGCCGGTTTCTACAAGGGTACTTTCGTAGTTTTAAGTTTTCACCGTAATTAATTACTTTTAATTACCCGTCTAACCAAAACGTGGAAGCGGCTGAGCTCTTCTGGACGGAAGTTCGAACGCGCCAGTTACGCTGCGTTTACGGTGCTGGGGGACACGTCACTCTGTCGGAAATGAGAAAAGCAAAACGAAATTCCAAGATCCTCTTTGCTCCAGTGACGTGGCATTTTTTGGTTGGACGGCTGACAGAATCTCACTGGGCGAAGGTGGAGTAGGTGGCGTATATGCACACATAGGATTTTGGATATAGTGTGGTCCCAACGTGGCACGTAGGCCGTGGGGCCTATTGTACCAAATAATATGGGTGAGTGGGTCACAGCTAGGCATCGTCGATGGCTTTCTCTTTCCAATAACGGAGACAGTAGGAGGCTGACGCGGCATTCGGTGTGCTTTTTTAAACGTAAACTCTGGGTTTTTGGGTGTTCGTATTTGTACGTAAGAAGAAAGAAAGAAGCATGGTGTTAATTATTAAGTTGGAAAAATTAAATTGAAATCTAAAACGAGGAAGAGCAAAGTCGTTTCAAAATCCACTGGCTGCCTATTACTAGCCAATGCCATTAGTGGTTTTGGTGGACGCTGTTTTGTGGGTGCATGCTTAAACTCGTGGGCCCTGACTACGGTTTTAAGTTTTGTACAACAGTCTAACGTTTCCAAATATCTCCCGGTGGACACTCCAAATTCCAAAATTTCCTTCAATTCCATATGGAAAATGCTAGGGAGACCAACTTGGGAGACCAACTTGGGATACCAACTCTCTAATAGAGCGTGGGACTCATTGTATTGGTGGGCTCCACCTCTATTAGAGAGTTGGTACACAAATTAGTATATCAAGTTGGTCTCTCTAGCATGACCCTTATCTTTATCGCCGTTCCTTTCCTAATACAAAAGGGTGGTAATTTCGTGCACGACTCGTTACATGACTCGAAACCTGCTCGAGAATTTAGCGGGTTCAATCTTCGAGTCAACCTGCTAACCCACTAAAATACCTATATAACTCGTTTAACAAAACAGGTCATGATGGGTCAACCCGCCAACCTATTAAAATACCTATTAGCCCTCTAAAATACATATGTAACTCACTAACCCGCTAAAATACCAGTGTAACCTGCCAACCCACTAACCCGTTTGTTTATTCTTCAAAATTTTTTTTATAAATGTCTTTTAGTTGTTACCACTTAGCAGGTTAACCCGAAACCCGCACAAGAACTTAATGGGTCAACCTGTGCATGACACGTTTATTAAACAAGTCAGGTTTGAGTTGAGCATTCCTGACACGTATATAATCTTAAGAAGACACAAACCTGACACGACACGACCCATTGCTTGCCCAAAATACAATCTATTTATTTGGTGTCTCTCTCTACTTTCAAATCATCAAAATCAAAGCATTACTAGAAAAACAATGACCACTTTCTTTTGAAAAACAATCAAAGCTTAACAAATTAGCAAATTAGGCAGTTCGATTTTTACTCAAGTTTGTAAGTATCTGTGGTCCATTTTGAATTTTCTTAATTAAAACTTGAAAAGAAGATACACAAGTTTTATATGCATTCATTCTAAGGTAGCAAATGATTTATATTAAGTCTCAAAACAAAGGGCAGGGCCAACAAATTTTCTATTGTCGTGCAAAGCTTAGAATTCCCAATTTGGGGCTTGATATTCTCAACACGCTATCTTTTTTGTGATTGAACTTAATTAGGCAGTTTGATTTTTACACAATTCTCATTTGTAATTGCTAGACACGATGCGTGTTTTTGGCTTCACTCGGTTCTTTTTTTTTTCGCTTTGTAGAATTCTGTTTTTGATTCACCAAGTTCTGTTTTTGGCTTTCATGGCTTCAAGCTTTTGCTTTATTGAGTTCCTTTTCGACTTCATTGGAATCACTTCTCTATGTATTTCGATTCCATCTTAAAGTTAGAGTATCTAACCATAATCAATTGGCCAACCCAAAATATCAAAGTTAGAGCATCCAACTCAAGATACTAAAGTTAGTCTATCCAATTCAAAATCAATCCAGTCATTTTAAGATCAAGGTATTTTATTTGGGAAGAAAGAAAAAAAAAATTGTTTGTAGGAACCAAATGTTCTCAATTCTATAAACAAGTCATACATGTTGAGAGCACTACACCTAAATTGGGTGAAGGCTTGGCCACAGAAAAGTCCACATTTTGTGCTGTGTCATTGATGTTGCACCATAGCATAACCCACCTGCCTGTATCTAAATTAGTGATGCAAGTATCTGTTGTGGCCCCTAATCAGCCATTATCCCCCTAGGCAAAGCCTTCATCTCAATCAACCTCACAAATCACAATATTCTCAACAAATAATAATATTAAAAAACATCATAAATAATAACATATGACGTTGGATGAATGGGTTATTATTTTCCTTTAATCGCATGTTCTGGTGTGCCCCTACCGCAGGAAATTGTTTCTCTTAAGTTTGAAGGAATAAACAATTTGCAACTTGCAAAACAAATGTGACCCATCAATGATCAACTAAGACAGAGGATGACCACCAACATGCAATCCCCTGTTCTCTATCTTAAGCACCTTGCCACCCTCCACCAGGTACAAGGAGCCAATCATGACCCTTTCTTCTTACTTAGACATATAAACTTGTAAAATAACCTAGCACTATATATGGTCTTGGAAAAAGTCACCCCAAAAAATTGCTAATATAGCATTGTGACACACTTAAATCCCGAAATCCAGGTTTAAAAGTTAGCCCCTCGTTATGGTAATAATCTTCAACTTTTTCGTAACTTGCACGTAATTAGTAGTTAAAAGTGAATATGGAGCGAGCTATAAACTTAAGCTTATTATTTCAAACATTTACACAAAATTACTTATCAAACACATGTGATTTGCGAGTGATTGCACCTTAAAATTTACCCCAAACTATTTTGTACGGAAAAAGGGAGTGCACGGGCATATATAGCATCTCTAATCTAAATATGAAGGGTTTGAGGTCACAATGCTTAGTGTGTCCAAATAGTTACCTAATTTCTATAGGGAGATCATGTGTGAAGGAGTGTTAGGTCATAATTCACTCCCAATGTTATGTGTGGGTCGTTTGAATGATTTTGTGGGGGCACCGATCTCAAATTATGGCTCTCCATTGGTGGTTTGGTGCAAATTACTTCTCTTGCACTTAAAGGCTATGTTGATTATACTTAGAACATGTTTTTCCTTTTCGTTTGGTGGATATCTATAGTTGAACTTATTGCACTCTTTAAAACTATTTAGCCTAATAACATAAACATTTTTATTGTTTAATTAAGATTATAATTATATCCTAAGGAAAGGAAAAGTATGGCCAGGTTAAATCCAAAGTGAAGGTGGTAGGACCTTTCTTCAAGTGAGGCGTAGAAAAATGAAAGAAAATATATGCCATGGGAAGAGAAAAAGGCTCTGCGTGTGCCGTCCTTTTCTGTCAAAGTGGTCAGATATCCAGATGCACCATGCATGTGTTTGCTTAGTTTGGCAATCAGAAGAAAAGCAAGCTTCACATTCAACATACCGGCTCATTGTATTTGTTCGGTCGCTGGTGGTTTCAGCTCCCATAAATTGCAGAGAATTCAGTAAAATGCAATAATATAACGCGCTCATCACATCACGTCATCAGTCGTAATATATACTATAACGTCATATTGTTCAATGATTCATTCATTGACAAAAATAAGAATATTATGACTCCCATAATTAAGGCCATAATTCGTTTATCTTCGATTCGACAAAAAGAGGGAAAACAAGTTCGATTAGACAAAAAGAGGGAAAACAAGTTTGACATCTCTACTTATATGTTTTAGGTCATAGAATTAAATGTGACATATATAACGACCCTTAGTTTGTAGTGTTCCTTGTTGCTACACCAACAAACAATCCCAACAAAATGGAACTGTTCAACCAGAAAGAGGTTTAGAAAATTTGACTTGTTGCACATTTCTTTATCAGAAAAGAGTTTGTGGGTTTAGAATTTTGCTTGCACTTTGGTTGGCTTGGATCTAAAGTTACTTTCAGATTTGACGGGAGCTTTGACTTTGACTTTTCTTTACATGGATGGCCCTTTCTTTTGGGCTTTGTTTCTGTTCGGGCCCGGTTACTAATGTTCTTCGGGCTTGGCCCCTATTTTCTTTTTCGGGTTTGGCCCGTATTTTGGAGCGGCACGTTTTGGCATTAATGACCCGTTTTCCGTTGAAAGTTGAAACGCAGAACGTGACCAGTGCACGTGTGACGCGTGTGCGGCAACCTCAGGCGCCAGAAATTCAAAAAAAGGAAATATTCATCTATTGCTTTTTCTCTCAGGTGCGCCTAAGCAAACGGAAAAAATAACCAAAATTAATAACAGAAGTGCTCAAATAGCCGTTACTCTGCCATCTCCACCTCTCTCTCTCTCTCTCTCTCTCTCTCTCTGAACTTGACCGCAAAGTCACAGACCTCTTAGCATTTTGATAATATAGTCTCCTTCTTCACTGGCACTCTGGACTTCAACAACTGTTTATCTCTCAATCTTCAAGAACTCCATTTTTACTGTAAGCATTTCTTTCTTTCTAGGGCTCTCTTTTTGTTTTTTGTTTTTTGTTGTTGTTGTTTCTGTTTCTGATGATCTCAGTGCTATAGATTCTTGAAGCTTGATGTAGAATGCACTGATTTCTTTTCAAATTTTGCTTTTGTTTTTGAAAAGGTAGTTTTTACTTTTCAGTTCAAGAATTCGAAACAAGTCTGACAGTTTCTGTTTGGTGTTTTAGGTTTTAGATTAGGATGTGAACGCGATTTCTTTATGCCAATGCTTGATTTTGTTACTGAAGCTAGGGTTTCCTTCTCCCCAATTTGTTTCTGTTAAGTTTTGCAATCCAAGAATTAGTTTAGTTTCTATCAAGAACCAGATGAGATCCTTGAAATTTTTATTGTTACTGAAATCAGAGTGTTCTGCACCTGATAAGTTACGTTGCACAATAAATGAATTACTTTGATGGGGACGTCTTGTGCTTAGAGCTATCCACTAAGATATAAAATGTTTGGTATTGTAGAGTGGAGGCTAGTAAGTGAAGATGATGCCTGGGACACCGGCAACACCATTGTCTAAAATCCGAAGGAACCTTTATTCCACTCCGGGTGGTTCAAAAGTTCATGAGGAGAAAATTTTAGTCACTGTTCGTTTGAGGCCGCTTAACCGGAGAGAGCAAGCAATGTATGATCTTATCGCTTGGGACTGCCTGGATGAGCACACTATTGTTTTCAAGAATCCAAATCATGAGCGGCCTGCAAACCCATACACCTTTGGTATAGCTTACATCAAAAGTTTTATATTCTTCTTGTGCTTTCACAGGTCTTATTATGTTACCTTTGACAACAGCATAGAAGTTTGGATTTGTGAAAATATTTTGAGCTACAGCTGTTGTAATGTTTTCGTTTTCCTTAAGAAAGTACTTTTTGTTTTTTCTTCGGGAGGGTACTCTCTGAGCAGAGTTGTTTTACTCAAATAATTGGTTTTGTTGTTATTTGCGTGTGCCAGATAAGGTTTTTGGCCCAATGTGCTCAACTCAGAAGGTGTATGAAGAAGGAGCCAAGGATGTTGCTTTATCTGCACTTACAGGAATGAATGGTAACTTGTAGATTTAGATACCTTTCATAATGTGCCAAAAGGTCTTTTGCCGGTTCTAACATTTCCACATTATTTTTCTGGCAGCAACAATTTTTGCATATGGGCAGACTAGTAGTGGCAAAACATTTACCATGAGAGGAATCACTGAACATGCTGTGAGAGACATCTTCGAACACATCAAGAATGTAAGTCATTGTTCATACCAATATGTTTGATATGGTTTTTGGAATTGGAATCCTCTTCATATTGCAAGGGCAAAGTTTAAGGATCATCGGAAAGTAGTATGAAAAAAAACTGAGTACATGACAAATTACTTAAAGATGAATCATGTTGAACATTTACCAATATAAATGTATGGAAATTCCTATAACCTTTTAGTACTTATGCCTTTGTTGCTATCTTTTTTATCTCATAGACGCCAGAGAGGGACTTTGTTTTGAAATTTTCTGCTTTGGAGATCTACAATGAAACTGTTGTTGACCTTCTGAAACGCAAATCTACTTCACTGCGGCTTTTGGATGACGCTGAGGTACTTACTAGAAATTTTCCTGATGAAGATCAAATGGATTCTTTTTCATGTTAACTTTTCATGCCCTTTTTTAATGTAGAAAGGGACCATTGTGGACAAAACACAGGAACAAATTGTTCAGGATGGCCAACATTTGAGGCAATTAATTGAAACATGTGAAGGTAATCTGTTAATTTAAGTTCATTGAAAATTGTAAGGTGTTTGGCCAACATATGAGGTGACTTTTGGAATTCAGTCTTTACTATTGTAGTATTGTTGTTCCAATAAACAAATGTGTTGTATCTATCAGATTTGCATCTTGTTCCCTAAGCTACTTCTTATCATCCAGTGAACATATTTTCCCATTTTCATCTCTCTTATACAATTTTTTAAGTATTGTATTCCATGATTTAACGTAGCATCTATGCTTTTTTATATTTACCACATGAATCAGAATTGGTGACAAAATGTTAAAAACTTCCTGCACTGGGTAAGATGATCCTTGTATCATCTTCTCTGTTTTGTATGATCTTTTAATTGCAAAAGTTGTCTTTGCAGCTCAAAGGCAAGTGGGAGAAACTGCCCTAAATGATAAAAGCTCTAGATCGCATCAGATAATCAGGCTGGTATACTGATGAACTTTTCCTTAGATTTTATTTCTTAAAATAAATGTTCTATGAATGGCAACTATAATATTGAGCTTGTATGAAGACTGCATTATGAACTTGTCACATCCTTTATTCTCGATTTTTCCTTCCTTAAGTTGGAATGTAGGATTACAATGTTCAATTGTTGCAGGCATGTAGATAGCTTGATTACTTTTCCTCTGCATAATTAATGTCATAGGTTGCAGACATGAGCCAGCATGCATATATGCATTTTGACTGGTCCATGAATAAGGATAGAATTAATGATTCCTTTTTTTCTTTTTCTTTTCAGACCATCGAAAGCAGCCTCCGGGAGAGTTCAGGGTCTGTGAAGTCATTTGGAGCCAGTTTGGTATGTTTAGTCACACTCAGGCTTTTGGTATTGAACAACAATGGAGTTTTCTTCACTAGAATTTGAATAGAATTCTGGAATTCTGCAGAATCTTGTGGACCTTGCTGGAAGTGAACGTGCCTCCCAAACAAATGCGGATGGTACAAGATTGAAGGAAGGTAGTCACATTAACCGTAGCTTGTTGACACTCACAACCGTTATCAGGAAGCTAAGGTAACCAAGTGCCAAATGTTCCTAGCTTAGAAACTCTGTAGTTTTTGTTCCTATAGAGCTATACTTTGAAGTTCAACTTATCTTAACCCTGCCTTTGATTTGCAGGCCAAAAAAGTTTTAGAAAATTACTTATTGTCATTTTAACAAGGAAAGCTCCAATTTACACACACACACACATACACACGCACAGAGTCTTGATATGATACTCATCTGTGAGCATGAAAGTCCCTGCTCATCAGTGGCATCCCAAAAAGAAAAGTACTTTTCAGGGACAATTGTGGAGACTTTCAATGCTTCGTAATTTTCTGAACATGTGCATGCGATTGATTGTCTCACAAGTTCTTTTTTTGCAGTGGTGTGAAAAGATGTGGTCACATACCATACAGGGATTCAAAACTTACACGAATACTGCAGTCTTCACTTGGGGGAAATGCTCGGACAGCCATTATATGTACCATAAGCCCAGCCTTAAGTCATGTAGAGCAAACAAGGAACACACTCTCATTTGCAACTAGTGCCAAGGAAGTCACTAATACTGCGAAAATAAACATGGTACAAGAATTAACAGCAATTCCTTCTCTTCTAGATTGTGGAACCTCATTATTCATTTATTGTAAATGGGTTTAAGATAAAACCAGCTTGACCTCGTATACATAATTTGCAGAAGGAAATAGCCAGACTCGAAGCAGAGCAACGAGGTCCAGGGCCTTCCTATTTTATGTCTATACTAGAAGAAAAGGACTTGAAAATCAAACAGGTATGGTACTTAGAAATACAAGGTTTTTCCATGTTCATCAAATATGCAGGATGCTAGTCAACCTTGAGTCCTAGAGATACTGTTCAATTGATGGGAATGCCTTTATAAAGGTCATGGTCATTGACTTGAATTCAAAGTCATATTTGCTCATATAATTTCTGTCGAACAGAAAAGGACAATACGAAATAGTGGCAAAGGATACTCTTCAGTTTGTGGGAAGGCCTTTATAAAGGTCATGGTCATTGACTTGATCATTTTTGCTCATGTAATTTCTATCAACCAGAAAAGGACAATATGAAATAGTGGCAAAGGATAATTCCTCCTTGCCCCCCACACCACAAAGAACTAAACATAAATGGCATCCTTCTATCTATATGATTACTCCTAAATGTAAAGAAACTTCATTTTACAGATGGAGAGGGAAATGGAAGAGCTAAAGCGAGAAAGAGACCTTGCACAGTCACAACTTGAATCAGAACTCAAAGTAAAGAAAGTGCAGAAGGTACTAGTATAGTTTGTGTATGTTTATGATTTTTATGCACGTGCATTACCTTAATTGTTTGACATATAAAAATTTCAGGAATCGAACCAATTTGGGCCCTCTGCTCAAGTCGCCAGGTGTCTTTCTTTTCCTGGAGAGAATGAAACAGTTCCTATTCATAGTAGAGACACTCCACAGTCTCGGACCAGAGCTCCAGTCCAAAGGAAGGCAATGGTGAGGAGATCAGTTACTTCTACAGACCCATCCATGCTTGTGCATGAAATCCGAAAGCTCGATGAACGACAGAGGCAGCTTGGTGATGAGGCAAATCGAGCACTTGAAGTACTGCATAAGGAGGTAGCTTCCCATCAGCTGGGAAATAAAGAAACTGCTGAAACTATAGCAAAGCTGCTGTCCGAAATAAAGGACATACAAGCTGTTAGATCCATTGCTGACGAATCTGTGACTGGAGATGGGGCCAACCTGAAAGATGAAATCGCTCGATGGAAATCTCAGGCAAAAGATATTCAATGTTTAGAAAGGAAGCTTGAGAATGTTCAGAAATCTATAGACCAGCTGGTGTTTTCTTTTACAAATAGTGAGGAAATTTCAGAATGCAAGACTCCGTCAAAAAAGAAAAAGATCCTTCCTTTCAACTTGAGCAATAGTGCAAACATGCAGCATCTGATTCGTTCCCCTTGCTCAACTCTGACCCCTTCTCGTAAAGTGATGGAATATGAGACTGAGAACAAGGTGCCTGAGAACAACGATGCTATGCCTAGTGGTGACACAGTGATTGAGAGATGTAAAGTTACTCCATCAAAGAGTGATAATAAGTCATCCAAAGAGGGAAGTCCTGCTGTGCAGCATTCAAACACAGTTAATGTGAAGAAAATGCAGAGGTTGTTCAAGAATGCTGCTGAGGAGAATATACGGAGCATTAAAGCTTATGTTACCGAGTTAAAAGAACGGGTGACGAAGCTTTCATACCAAAAGCACCTTCTGCTGTGCCAGGTGAGAAACATTTTCCTTAGAGCTATATAGAATTACCACAAGAAATTTGTGCATTGTTCAATGTGGTGTACTAGTCAAGTAGCATACATGCATGCATATTGATTGGACATGAACTTCTGGCTTTTGAGATTGTTAGTTTTGCTTTTCTTAAATTGTTCATTTCCTTTTGTCAGACATTTACTTTGCCTTCATCCTCTATGCCTTCTCACAATATAAGTAGAGCAGTGTACGTCAATGTAGCTCATGAGGACTGAAAACTAGAATTTTTAATGGTATATACGGTTTTTAGGTTATTGCATTGGAGGAAGATCAAGAAGCCGGAGTTGATGAGCCAGATAAAATTGACGAATCTCTTCCTGAGACATGGCAGCTGACTTTTGAGGAGGAGAGGAAGGAAATTGTCATGCTGTGGCATTTGTGCCATGTTTCAATTATACACCGCACACAATTTTATATGTTATTCAAGGGAGACCCTACTGATCAGATTTATATGGAAGTGGAACTTCGAAGATTGCAATGGCTGGAGCGACACTTCTCGGATCTTGGCAATGCAAGTCCGGCACTTTTAGGCGATGAACCTGCAGGCTCAGTCTCAGCCAGGTACATACATCCCAAGTAGTTTTAATCCTCTTATAAGACTAACCAAAAATACTTGTAATAATCTGCTGATATATTTATTGTGTTGTGAACTTTTGACAATATGTTTGCTTGGATGTACGGATTTTGCAGCATCAAGGCTCTAAAGCAAGAAAGAGAATATTTAGCTAAGAGGGTGAGTTCTAAACTGACAGCAGATGAAAGAGAAATGCTGTATGTGAAATGGGAGATTCCCCCAGGAGGAAAACAGAGGAGGCTGCAACTGGTGAACAAATTGTGGACAGATCCTCATAACATGCAACATGTACAAGAAAGTGCTGAAATTGTTGCCAAGCTGGTGGGCTTCTGTGAATCTGGTGAACATGTTAGCAAGGAGATGTTTGAACTCAATTTTGCACACCCTTCTGATAAGAAAACATGGATGGGCTGGAACTTGATATCAAATCTCTTGAATCTGTAAAACAGTAGTGTAAATTTTTTTTGTTATGTAAGCTGTGCATCCAGGAACAAGAATTTTGATGTATGTACTAATTTGCAATTTCAATGAATGTAAATGGTTATTTTAGTATTAATATTGCCAACCTTGAGGGCTTGCTTGAAAGCCTCGCAGTCTTGGAGTAATCTTCCGGTGCGACGGTCACCATGGATGTTTTTTACACTCGGATATTACTATGGTTTTTCTTTTGTTTGAAAACTGAAATAGAAATACAACACGGATCCTCTTTAAATCCCTAATTGCCTATTAATAATAACAAAAAAAAAACAGAAGGAATTAAGGGGCCCAAAAAAAATGTAGGATTTCTCAATTACATGTAACAATTATTTGAGGTTCATCATGATCACAAAAATCAAAGGAACTGTGCAAATCTGCAAAGGAAAAGCTCCATTGCAGTCATGATCACCTAAACCAAAGGAACTGCAAAGTTGATCAAAGAAAGTGCAACTCATCAGAGTAGAGACATATATATCACTTCAATCAGCAGAAAAGTAGCCAATCTTGCTTAAAATGACGAATTTGGAGCTGATGCGGCGGTTTTTCGTTCTCTAGCAGCGAATTTCAGACCTTTAGTGACGACTTAGGTTCTCAAACTTATGAGAACTACCAATAAATTTTCATATGATGTTATTTGTCTCTACATATGATGTTATTTGTCTCTAAAAGTGCAAGTATTTTAGTGCTTGAAACATTATAGATTTCGATAATGATATATAGACACCAAAAATTGCTAAATTATATAAATTTAACTTTTGAGGTGAGAAAATGAAGCTGCCACAAGGAATTTTGTCCAGACAAAAAGACTTGATCAAAGGAAGGAACTCGATGCAAATGATCTTCAATGAAAAAGTCTCCATTATTAGCCATGATCAGCTAAATCAAAGGACCTGCAATTGATCAAGAATTTTAACAATAATAATTCTGTCATTTCCTTAGAATGAGAAAACAAATATACGCACAGCTCAGCATATATATTATGAATACAAAACCGCCAGAATTACATCCAGCAATTAATAAAAATTTGAGGCTCACCAGAGAAATATTTTGGACTGAACTGTGGGTGGTCTTCACTGGTCATCGCCATGAAATCAAAAGAGACACCTTCAATTATGCTCAAAAGGATAGTCATGCATGTATCGCTTCAATCTATGCTTCATTACAGCTCATGTAATTAGCTCCAAATCATGCTTAGAACCATAGATGGCCAAAGGTTATCCCTATAAATTGTGGCTTTAGCTTCCACCACCAACAAAGTTCGACGATCAAATAGAGTTGAAGGAAAAAGAAAAACAAAGAAAAGTGAGGAGCAATTGATGCTGTGTTGAGGGCTGTGGTTTTGATGAGCAGGCTTGTTCTTGCAATAGCTCAAGCTGATATCAATCCTTCTTATACCAATTTGGTTCAAAATGGCAAGACTCTTGGTCAAGTTGAGGATGTCTCCGATCCTTCTTGCCTATAACAACCAGGGTGTACTTGATTGGCTCTTTCTCGGCTTGACTAAATGCATGATGAACTCAATATGCCTTGGCATGTGCATGATTAAATGCAAGTTTGGACCTTCGGATGTTTTGTATAATTGTGCCAACTCCATTGCCACCACAACTAATTCTGGTAATTTCCTCTCTCTCGCTTTATCATTTGTTTGAAATTATATTTCGATAATTGATATTCTTATATTGGTTTTATTTGATTGATATTATAGATAAACGCTATGTGAAAGGCTTCATGGATTCATGCTATGAGAGCTGCTCCAAAAATAACCATATTAATTAAAGTATTGGCTACTGAGGCGTAAGTGCATGCAATGCGGAGGTCTTGCTGTAGAAAATAAATAAGGAATTATGTCTTGCATATGCAATAATTTTGGTTTGAAACAATAATAAGACTTACTCAATTACTACTTATATTGTGTCGTGGACTTTGTTTCTTTCTCTATGTTCGTGTATTTTTTTCTTCTCTCTAATGGAGCTGAAAACACATAAAATTTTGCTTGCACAACAATTAACGTATGTTCCATAAAAATCGAAATAACACCATATCAAGTAAGCAACTTCCTTACCAATGAGGTGTTTTAGTTGGATTGATCCAGACATTTGATGCGCTCCTAAGTGATCCAAGACTTAAACTCCCATAATACCTGTGTGTGTGAGTCCCCCGTCATTTTCCTACCTTCGGCAAAAAAATAAAGAAGGGAAGTTTCCTTTACCAACCAAAAAAGAATTAAGGGGTATATAGGTAAACATGACCTTGAATTTATAATTTACCCAACCAAAAAAGAAAATCTAAGAAAGGAACGGAAGTAAGGGGTATATAGGTAATTTGGTACGGCTGTAATCGTTAACGCAAAAGTATAGGCCAGAGTGAGCCAAAACCCTCAAACCCTTTTTCGCTCCCGTGTTGTTTGTGTACTTGCAAGCTATCGAAACTGAAGGAGAGACGACGATACAAAATCTACAGAGAGAGATTATTCGAATAAACAAAGAAGAAAAGGAACCCAAATCGGAACAATGGGGAGAGAGGTTCCACAACAACAGCAGCAGCAGGTGGCGTTGGCGGTGGAACAGCTGCTGGCTGTGAATCCGTACAACCCCGACATGCTTTCCGATCTTGAAAACTACGTTAACGAGCAGGTATGTCTCTGTATCTTATTGATGAATGAATGCTAATATTTGGGTTAATTAGTTTTTAATTGAATTAATTATTGATTGATTGATTGACTGGCCTATATTTGTTTTTCAATGTTCTAGGTTTCTTCACAAACTTATAATCTCGATGCCAATCTCTGCCTTCTTCGCATCTATCAGGTAATAGGAGAAGTGGGTTTTTCTTTAAAATTTGGTTTGTGTTTTAGATTCTGTAATTTACTGCAAAACTAATCTGTCTATTTCTTTTTTCCTGGGTGCAGTTTGAGCCGGACCGTATGAGCACTCAAATTGTTGCCCGCATCTTGGTTAAGGTCTGCATTAAATCCTATTGCTGTAAAACGTTTCTCTTAGTTTTATTTTTAATGCAAAAGTAAGAAATTTGTCTTATTTGTATGTGTGTTAATGTGCAGGCACTGATGGCAATGCCCTCCCCTGATTTCGGCCTTTGTCTTTTCTTAATCCCAGAAAGAGTGGTATAAGTTCTCTCATTTTCTTACATACCCAGTTGGAATTTCATTATTTTTGTTAACATGAGTGACAAAGTGTTCAAATGGGTACTGCAGTGTGCATATGTGTGTGTCAAAATTACAAAGTGGTATCCAAGTTCCTCGGTTATTCAGCTCTGATTAGTTTCGTCATCTCTTTATGTTATTGCAATGAATTTTAGTATCAAAATTTGAGATTGTTTTGGAGGTTGAATCTTATTGAACTTTTTTGGTCCATGAATGTTGTTCAGCTAATCCTCTCTTTTGTTTTCTCTAATTTTTAATCAGCAAATGGAGGAGCAGTTCAAGACACTCATTGTCCTATCTCACTATTTGGAGGTATATGTGGTGTCTGTGGTCCTTGGATTCAGTACTTATGCATGGCTTACAAAGCAACTTCTTCCTTTTGCAGACCGGAAGGTTCAGTCAATTCTGGGATGAAGCATCCAAGAATCGTCACATAGTTGAAGCTGTCCCAGGTATTCGATTTATGGAATTGTTATGGATGATGTCCTGCTACTGGTTTTGTCACCATCATATTTTCTCAGTATTGTGTGTTTATGTCATGTGATATGTAATGCAAGAGAATTGATTGCAGGTTTTGAGCAAGCAATTCAAGCCTATGCAATTCATGTTCTTTCCTTGACGTACCAAAGGGTTCCCCGATCCGTACTTGCTGAGGTATCTTCTTCAATTTTATACATATTTCACATTTTGTTTAGGAATACTTTTACTGTGGGAGGTCTTAAAATATCCTATACTGCTTTGTATATTGTCTGCAAGACTTATATTTAGTTGTGGTATGTCACAGGCTATCAATATTGAAGGCTTATCCCTGGACAAATTCCTTGAGCACCATGTAGCCAATAGCGGTTGGATTCTTGAGAAAGGTCATGGAAGGGGTCAACTCATTGTCCTGCCCCGAAATGAATTTAACCATCCAGAGCTGAAAAAGAGCACAGACGATGGCATTCCATTAGAGCACGTGGCTCGCATCTTCCCCATTCTGGGTTGATAATCATTTCTGCTGATTTATCTGCTGCTGGACTTTTCTTCCCATATTTCCAGCACGAACTTCAGCATTCTCAGACTACTTGCAGCTATAACTTAAATGATTATATGGTCATCTGTAGCTTTATTTTATTCTATTTGCCTTTTGAGTTTATGTTGAAAACTAAAACGCGACCTGCGGGATTCCTTTTGTAGAATTTTATTTTGGCTATCAATTTTCTCATTAAAAAACCATCTCTATACCCCCTGCCCCTCTACTCTCGTCATTCCTTCTGCTGTTTTGGTCGTTTGGGTTGACCGCTGCTCTTGGCAGTTTCAAAACTTTGCATTTCTGCTTAGTAATCTACTTTAATATTGTGGGTAAAAACTGAGTAATCTGCACCAACAGAGTCACGGGGCAAGGCAATTGGCATCGAGGGGTTTTCCACACAACTCAAAACTCGTCGGACATTTTCTTAGAGGGTTTTCCACACAACTCAAAACTCGTCGGACATTTTCTTAGAAATTTTGGTCAAACAACCACTAACGTTTCGGGTCAATTGATCATGGTGGTGAATTACCACTGGTAATCTCCATGTGGTAAATTTGTAATCAGTAAAAATTGTTACCTTCTTCAATGGTCATGTAGTCTTTGTTCTCTATACGTTGGGGATGGAAACAGTTCTCAGTTCTGGGTCAAGAATTGCGGTAACAATTAGAGAATGCCATGCGTGTCCTTCTGGATTTGGACAAAGTGTTCAAATTTGAAGTGATGCACAATTACCTCCACTAAGCTTTGGATTGGATATTCCGGGGGGCCAGTCTCCGTGATTTACCTATCTCAATAAAATCTATGATTGGTTCGAATGAATCCTTTTCCTTTAACTGTCTAATGTACATAAAAGGGAATTGAACTCAGATGTAAAGGAGCGTCTAATGTACATAAAAGGGAATTGAACTCAGTTATAAAGGAGCGGACACACTGACTTGAATATTGAATCTTTTATTTGGCCGATTTGGACACAATTTATTTTTGCATTTAGGGATACATTTTTCAACCTTCAAAGTACAGCACACAATGAAGTCTTTCAATCAAACGCCAAGTCGTACAGGCTAAGGCCTAAAATTAGCGCTTAAAGGCAAGAATGGCTGCACCAGTTCTACAACAGTAGGATACTCCGCAACACTTACCCAACAATGTTAGTTTTATGCGGGTCCACAAATTAACATCAAGGAAAATAAAGAATCAATGGCCTGCAATTCTAAAGTGGAGCTCCAACGAGCAAAATATTTACAAGATTAAAATCTATTATCCATGAACTGATGGAGGAAGAGCTCCTAAAGAATCTTAATTGTTGACTATTTACTCTTTTGTACTTTGGTATAACTTCCGACTGAAATTTTCATGACGAACGAACTCAATGTTGTATCGTACACGAGGACCAGCACAATTGCCTCCAGGAATGATATCCTCCCAATGAATGTCGGTTCCACTGCTTTTGGTTCTCCCTTGCTCCCGATATCGCTAACATGCACTCTATAGTTTCTCATCCATGGACCAGCATCTTTGGAGAAATGGTTGAGCCAAATGAAGGCAGGAAATGAATTATTGAGGAAAAATGATCCAAACTTCAGTGGCAGAGTGTCTCTCCATAGTTGACCCAGTTCACAAAGCTATCTGGATACTCCTCAAGAACATTGGAACTCTCTCCGTTATTAAAGGATAAATTTGGTCCTGTCTGCTCCTTCCCCTACGAACCAAAAGGCAGCAACAGAAGGAAATATAAACACTTTGATGTCATATGTTGAAGCAAAGGAAAATATTTTCGAATGAACCAAATTTTATTGCATCTTTTAATTAATCAGTTGATTAACTATTGCTAATTAATAAATCCAAAAAGTTTTCTTCCTAAAACTATAAATTGTTGTAAAACCAACACCAAATATTAAGTGTGATAATGTTTCTAGCATTTGGAAGGAAGGTTACTGACCTTCAAGCCGGATCCATATTCACTTGTAGAGGGGGTAGAATCCCCCATTATTCCATTAACAACATTCTCCGATGATTGTCCCTCAATTGGAGAGTTTGTCAGTATTGATGACCTGCAATCGTTACATCTCAAATCTCAGCCAAATTATAATGTTCTGGCCCCATCCCCAATAAAGAAAAGGAAGGAGATAACAGGCTTTTAGGATTTCCATCCTCTATTAAGAATTCACAATCATTTGCTTCCTTCCCAGGATCAATAAGAATATAATAAATTCAAAGCTCAATCTAAAAAGTACCTCTCGAATGGCTCCTCCTCACAAGAATTCCCGGAAGAAGATAGCCAGTCTAGGTCAACAAAGTTTGAGAAGTTGTATGAATCTCCACGTTCAGAATAGTAGATATGATCACTTTCAAGGCACCGGTATCTCTGCAACTCTCCAAAAAGTTGCCTGCGAGGCATTGAGGGAGTGTACCTACAGACAAACACAGAAACATAAAAGCTGAATCAGAGTCTTGGAACATCAAAATGACAACAAAAACCATCCTAAACTGTCTTCAAAAAAGTTTGAAAGGTGTGCATTGCAGGGACTTTTGAAAGGAGTAGTCAACTAAAAAATTAACAATAAACACAACCAGGAATACATGCTTCATTATCATGTCAGTATATATTTGTTATTATGGTTGTACTAATATTCTCAATTTACTGAAGCTAAAGGAAGCAACAACAGAAGTTACCTAATCACATGATTCGCATAAAGACAACTAAAAGGCCTTATCTTCTAAGAGTGATTACAAAAGGATTCATTTCACAAACAAATATATCATATTTGTAATGTATTATGTAAATACTGACAGGAGAGAATAAAGGATTCATTCCAAAATTAAACTGCCTTCTTTACTTCCTAGTTTCTATCATGTGCTCTTTGACAAGTTTCTTCTCTTGATTGCTTTCCATATTTAAGATAAATTATGTAATAATGCCAACTTGATTAGTTTATCTCTACTTCACCACGTTTCAGCAATGCAAGCACCGAACACATTGCTGTTCCTTTTCTACATCTACCAAGAAAACTACAGAACCAAAACAAGACTGATGTAGGCAAACCTTGAATAGGCAATATCACTCTCAGAAGTTGATATATCAGGTGATGACTCTGAAAGAATCTTGCTTTCTTGTTGTGATGGATCAGGCATACAAGAGTTAGTAAATTTCTCCGGCTTAACATGTGGGGATGACATAGGTGAGCTGCTTTCACGAAGAATATTACCGTCGGAATAAGATCTTTTGAAAATGGACCTGCAGATAAAAAGGAAATCAGTTGAGCAAATGGCTCAGAAATTAATATGCATGAGTCATAGATCGGAAGCAAAAATCTAAAAATATCAAACAAATGTTACAACCCATATATTCATTAATAATTATGACACTTGTTAAGAAAAGGTTAAGCTTGTAAAAATTCATTGTAATTTTTTCATAGAGATTGCACCTCTGAAACAACACAGGACACACCCGTCGGTTAGCACACAAAAAAGTGCCGATTAATTCCCCTTGGACATTTCAATTTTAAAAGCTTTTTGAACAGAAGGCTCCCGTGATGCGGCTTAAAACATAGAATGGGACAAAAAGATGATAAAATTAAGTTTATCCAACTATAGACCAAGTTACCAACATGCGCACCCAGCATGACATGGAGACTCGAAGTCGTTTATTCTATCTGACAGAAATGACGAATCTTGAGACTTTGATTAGGCTACTACATACCTTCCATCTAGATCCTTATCTTTTGGTTCATCCCTCCCAGAGTAATAATGCTGGTCTGAATCCAATTCCCACAATGCAGGTTTACCTTCTTGTGGTTGAAAATGCCCCAGAAATCTGCTCAAAATATTAAAGGAAAAATCAACATAAATCAATGAAAGGATCTGCTGACAGGAACTTCTACAGCACAACAGTTTTTATTTCTGGCGTGGGCAGTAACAGAGATGACTGTAACTTTACATATAACCTTTATTAACAGCCACAAAAGGACTTCTACAATCGAATGAAATAAATTACACTTTTACAGAGCTGAGGTTTAAAAACAGAAATCTTGATAGGGATTTATTTAACCAAAACATATAAACACATGCATGCATGCATACGTGCTGGAATTCAGACACAGGTGATACTTAATGCAGAACTTACACATTAATTGCATCTTGCTTCTCTGCATCCATGTAAGCATTGCTGTAATACCGTTGAAGAGTTCTAAAGAACTCCTGAGACTGAGTTGCTGCTCTCCACTGACCCCTTCTCTCAGAAAATATCTATACAGAATTTCAACTTCAAGTTTATCAAGGAACCATAGACAATTAAAGAATCAAGGAACCATAGACAATTAATGAATCAAGGTCACTAATTACCAATTATTTTTTGAGTTATAAAATAAAAATTTGTCTACAGGTGTTAGTATGTAAGGTCCATGACTGTATACCTAAACGTTAAGCAGGCCAAATTCTAGTCAACATTCAGACCCCAAAGCTTATTAGACTCAGTTCAACAAGCAAACATTCCAAATCAAATTCCTCACCTTATTGTGAGCAGCTGAACCACCATACTGGTGCGCAAGTGTGTCGCCCATTCTTTCATAAAATCCCATCAAATCATCGGCCAAAGGAGCATCAAGGTCTATCTTTGGATTGTCTACAACTCCCAAAGAATGAAGCTGGTGCCCCAACGCAGCCAAGCCATATGCATACTGAGCAACATTTGTGCGATCCAGACAGTCTATGCAATTGGTCCTAAGAACCCCACTCTGGAATGTGGATGGCTTGACAGAATGATTACCATTTGCAATATTTTTGCTTCCACTAGGTGTCTTCTCTATGTTATCAGCATCCTCATTACCATTAGCACTATGTTCTTGGGGAGATAAGTCACCATTTTCAAAATTCCTGTTCCATATTTACATTGTCAAAGTTCCATCAACCAGAATTTTTTAAAGCAAGGTACACTAGTAAACCTGTTATGAGATCATATTAGCTATCATTTTAGTTACATCATTACGAGGTAATGAACATAGAAGCTCATGCCCAACAGGAAACTGAAAACTATTCCTCAGTTTTACAGCAACCAGAAAATTGGTTTCTCTGAGTGAGAGAGAATTTGTCGGACCTAAAATTTGTAAAAAACTTGCATGAAGAAAGATTATTAAAACTAGAAAACCATTAAATGAGATGGCAACTTACCCAGAGGAAGGCCACTTAATTACACCCTCAGGTCTCAGCGCTGGGTTAACTTGGCAATAGAAGAATCCAGTTAGCGTCAGGGCATATGTAGCCACCTTGCCCAAGAGTAGTAAAGCATTTGTAGCTTTGCTGGAATGGGAGGAGGAAACAAGGGTACCATTTTTCAGAAAAGATAAAATTCCGGAATACCACATTATTAAAATAAATCAAACATAAGCTTTACCGCCGGGAATGTTTGTGCAGATCCCAGTGAAGGAATTTAAGACGGTTCTCCTCAGATAAGTCTTTATTAATGAAATCTATTGCATTAGCAAATTCTGCACGAAGTATGGACTCTCGAGGCCTCTTCTCTAGAGTCTGTTGATTATTTTTTTAAAAACATAAACAAATAAATAGTAAGGAAATACATAAACGAAGAGGGCTACCAAAAGATAGCATGTCAAAATAATTTAAGAGAAAAAGGTGGATTCTAGGTTCAAATTCAGTTTCCTTCATGACATGCAGTTACAGAAAGCAACATGATGAACAGCATCAACATAGAATTGGTCACTAAAGAAACTTTACCTTGATCAGATTCAATATGATAATGGGGTTCCCATATCGCTTGACAAGATTTTCAAAGTGAAGCCTAGTGGCTTCATAGTTTTGGTCCTTCTTTGACACTGGCAGGAGAAAAAAGTTAGTTACAGGAATTTACAGAATAACCTCAAGAGATACTGCTTATGCAAGTACATACATATTATATCTGGTTTGATATTTAAGCGTGATGTTTCCTGTGACCAAAATAGAGGGATTGAGCCACGGTTCTGAACGACAGAACTTATTTGCATCGGACAGCCCTCAGGAACATCCTCAAAGACAATCTGTTCTGTTTCAACATCATTAGCTACTCTTCCCTTCTCATTAACACCACGTTTTAGATACCTACAAGAGTAAAGGCAACACATGAGGCATACACAATCTACACATATGCCCATAAGCATGTAAGCCTAGAAAGCTAATACTTAAGGTAACATCAAATACAAGACAGCAGCAACATATAATGACAATATTAGGAAAAAAAGAAAGAAAAAAGCCATAATCTGAACTGTGTTACACAGCTTCTAGCAATCATACGTTATACAAGAGAACTAAGAAGAAAATATCACATCACAAGTTTGACATTCAGGGTAAAGATTGTCCCATCACTTTATCTTCTTTTGAAATCAAGGACCACCCGAACATCCTTAAATATTTGAGAAACCACTGGTTTTGAACACAGGTTACCAGGAAGCCAATACAATTTTCTTAATCTATGTCAAAAGCATGGAATTGGATAAGAGAATCAAAGTATGAATGCCCCCTCACCTGGTGCCCGCATAATGACGTGAACGCCTTGCAATAAGGGTCAGTTTGAAATCACGCCCAGATATAGAGAGAGTGGCCTACATTTAAATATCATTAAGCCATCAGTCGAAAATTCAATAGTAAAGCTTACGAGGACGAACGGTCATACACCCAAGTTTTGCAGGAAATTTTGAAAAAAGAACAGCTGGTAAAGATCTAAAAAAATTAAGAAATGCTGAAGCACATTCATTTGAACATATAATCTTCTACAGACTTTCAAAGTTAAACTCACTCCACATACGAAAATTCAACCATGCACGTAAGATGTGAGCACCTTTGTATCAAAAGGCAGTAAGGTACTAAATCCTTTCTTTCTTTCTTTTTTCTTTAGGAGGGAGGAGGAGGGGTTGAACTTAGTTACATGAAAAGAGCAACATTAATGAGTATCTCTGAAATTTTTGTTAACCTAACCAGATAAAGCATTAATTATTACTTTCCACACTGTCTAAACACCATTCAAACCTCACCTGTCTAAAGAAGCCGTAAACCAAAGCAACTGTCCAAATAGTATTTTGAAGGTGATTCCGAATTCCCCGAGTTAAGAATTCATTCCAGACAAACATGGTTTCATAAAGGACATGTCCTGTCTGATTCTTACACATGTTCTTTTGCAGACTACGCATAACATGGTATGAGTAGCTGAAAAAGAAGTCCTTTGTAAGGTCCACTGTGCATAAGAGCTTCTTGTATCTAAGGCCATCAATGAAATAGAGAACGTATTAACAACTAAAACCAGACAAAATTTAGATTAAAACATTTGGTAAAGAGAATAGCAAAAAGCAGATGTAATCGTGAACTCTAACAAAGGATAAGAAAAGATTTTACACGATGAACCTCGGTTACACAATGTTTCACCATAAATTGAAAAAAAGAAGAAGTAAAAACTAAATTCTCAGAACTTTGTGCTCATATTTGTGAGATTTCACTTAAAAACCTCCTCTCCAGCTTCCCTTTCCACAATTCAACCAAAAAAATGAGCCTCAATAATCAAAATTGTAAAAATATACTAATCCTAATCTAGAAGCCTTCATAGAATATTATGACATTATACTTGAAATCATACGTGTAACAAGTTAAACTGTTCTAAGAATACGATATAGTTTTTAATTTCGAAAAAGGTTCAAATAGAGCAAGCCAGAAGAATGTACATAAAAAAAATATTTCTCAAAATACAGTACTTTTCCAAACAATGGTCATTGTTTCCACAGACTAAATACATGTACAACCGGAATGGACTAACGACCTGTTTTCATTTTTAGAATTAGCGATATTGGACTGAACAGAAGGATTTGGAAGTGGGATCATTTCACTCTTGGAGATGGCATACACCATGTGACCACAGATGGCACCTATCTTTCTTCTTTTCGTGATAAGAAGCATGTAATATGGCCCCAGAAATTTAATGAATCCTGAAACAAGCAGGCGACAATGAGCAGGGAAATCCTTTTGATTATGCAATAAATGCACAAGATGTGATATCAAAATCCCATACCGACAATTCCGTAACAAGTAGTGACAAACTTCAATCCACCTGTGGCCTTGTTTCCTTCATGTATCCGCCTTAAGAGGTCAGAACATTCTCTTTCAGTGTACGTAGTAGAATCTTCACGAATGTTAAGCTCACAGGGATCCAACCGGTCAATCTTTAGTACTCTCCAATAAGTTCTACTCTTGTCCCTTCCAATCATGTAAAAATTCTGAGGGGAAAAGAAAATGTATAAGTTGGTACACTCTTATAATCCAATTCGCACAAAGCACAATAAACCATCTGAACTAATAAAAATGCAAAAATAAGTAAACATATCATAAATTTACAAAATTTTAGATTCAATCAAAAATCTCCCCGAAAGAAAATGGTTCATATAAACAAAAGAAAACACATTGCCGATTCAAACTTTGCCATTAAACAATGAAAACAATATCAGCCCACCAAAATATTGAAGAATCCTTTATGGAATATAACAAATTGCAACAGATTGAATATAAATAGATCTTCATTATATGAAACAAATAGAGCTGAATGAAATTACCGATCGAGTTTCGTAAAGCCTGAATTTCTGCATATCGAAATGTTGAGGAGGAGGACGAGGTTCGTCTTCCAAGTGAGACAGAGGCTCATTCTCTGAGGACGCCATCGTTGAAGTTTGGAATTTCAGATCCCCGAGCCTCAGGCTCAGGGTTTCTATCAGAATGGCATGCACAGAAGAATCAAAGCCAAGCACACAAATCTTCTATGGTGAAAAACTATTCGAAATCATTCACCTAATGAACCCCATGTGTGAATTGTGGGGTTTGGCTGCTTCAAATACAACATTTACAATCAAATTCCGAGCAAAAACAAAACCAAAAACAAAACCTTCAGCAGCAGACTTTGACCTTGCCTGTTCCAGCTCCTCCTCTTCCCATTAACAAAACCAGAGAAATTGAAATCGGGGAACGATTCAGCGGAAGTAAATATTGAGCTTTTCCCGGTTCAAAACTCTGATCTTTAATCAAAAAAATCGAATAAAGCAGGCGGAGAATCAATTTTCCGAGATCGAATAATATAATTACGCAAAATATGTAGCTAATTGGAATATATACGTATAATTCAGGATATTTATACAGCGAAAACGCAGAGACAGAGGGAGGAGGCGGAGGTTTGAAAATGGAAGCTTTATATGGAAGGGAAAAGCGACGAGGAGAATATGAAGCAGAAAATTTTGGGGCGCAAAAAGATGATAAATACAACGAAAATTAAAAATTGTAGAAAAATAGAAAGAGCTGTGGGAGGTTCGAGAAGAAAAGGGGGTTGGAAGACCAGAGCTAGCAAAGCTATACAAGAAATTACAAACAAAAAATGAGTAACAGAGACCTAATTATTGAACATGTTATTATTATTTATTTATTTATTTATTTATTTGTATGGTTTGCTATTTTTCTGTTGTTGTTTTTAAAGAGACATGAGAGAAAGGGAAGGAGATCTCACAGACCCAAAGAAAGCCACAACTTCGGTGACCGCTCAGTCAGTCCACATATTATTCATATAGTTTTTTTATATAATATATTTCATATAATTACTTGACTAATTTCTTCAGCTGACCTTGGTTACTATTTTAATTCCTTTTATCAAACGACACTAATACCAATTATTCAAGTTAATTAGTCTGGTTGACCCTGTTATCATTTCTCATTAGCCTCATTGTTATTATTACTCATTTTAAAAGGTGGAAGGTTTGGATTTTTTAAGGGATTTTTACCTTTAAAAAAATGTCGTAATTAGACACCATCATTATCAATGTTAGAGGACGGTTAATTTGGAATTAAAATAACACAATAAAGATGATTTCTTTTGGGCATGCAATAAGAGAGAAAAAATAATTTAGTATGACATTCCACACTATCATTTGTGGTGTTACTAATAAGTTACGTATTATAATATGAACGGGTGACATGATTGATATCTCATGAACTTATATGATATAATATAAAAAATATTATGTATGATGAGTCCCGTCGTGATGTGCTAATATAAATACGGGACATTGTTAATGTGTCATGTGTATGACATTTCACACTATCATTTGTGGGGTTACTAATAAGTTACGTATTATAATATGAACGGGTGACATGATTGATATCTCATGAACTTAGGATATAATATAAAAAATATTATGTATGATGAGTCCCGTCGTGATGTGCTAATATAAATACGGGACATTGTTAATGTGTCATGAACCTAAGGTATCGTATCGTATGATAAACTCCATGAACTAGAATCAATATTGAACAATTAACAAGGTACCCTCCAAAATATATCGCCCTTTCTTCTTCTCTAGCGCGACCCCTCTCCTTAACAACCCTTTTGGTTCCAGGGGTTTCTCTAGGAACCAACTCCTTCGGCTAATAAATCGGGCGCCTCTCTACCCCGTCATGTTATAGAGAGATTTTCCATCCCATTTTTGTGTTAGGTTTTGTTTCACCCTAGTTTTGTTTTGGGTTTTCATAAGTCTTCTTGACTGGCTTTTATGGATGTGGAGTTGTCAAATTTAGGTGAATTTTTCATTACTGGGTGTTGTGGGATCATGTGGGATGTTGGAGGCGCTATAGTCTTCTCTAGCCATGTGAATGTTGAGCAGTAAGGCCCTTTCACTTTTGGTGACTCGAGTTCTCTGTTATTGCAAAATATGTTGCACTGCTGCTGTAAGGAGTCTTATCACTCTCAATGAGCTGGTTTGAAATTTCCATGTTTTTTGTTCAGTGTTTAGTTGAATTTACTTTGTCCAAATTTTGTATGCTTTACCTCCTCCATTTGGGGTGTGTTGTCATTGTAAATCTCTTGTATTTGCTCCTATTTCAACGCAATTCTGCTTGTTCTTAAAAAAACCTAGTAACAAGTTAACAACTTCATGTGGGCTGACCCAGATCCGGACCCGAATTTGTTTCTTTGACAGTGTGAACACCACAAACAGTACACGGGTTTCTCTAGGAACCAACTCCTTCGGCTAATAAATCGGACGCCTCTCTCCCTCGTCATGTTATAGAGAGATTTTCCATTCCATTCCATTTTTGTGTTAGGTTTTGTTTCACCCTAGTTTTGTTTTGGGTTTTCACAAGTCTTCTTGACTGGCTTTTATGGATGTGGAGTTGTCAAATCCAGGTGGATCTTTCATCACTAGGTGTTGTGGGATCATGTAGGATGTTGGAGGCGCTATAGTCTTCTCTAGCCATGTGAATGTTGAGCGGTAAGGTCGTTTCACTTTTGGTGATTCGATTTCTCTGTTATTGTAAAATATGTTGCACTGCTACTGGAAGAAGTCTTATCACTCTCAATGAGTTGAGTTTGCTCCTATTTCAACGCAATTCCGCTTGTTCTTAAAAAAACCTAGTAACAAGTTAACAACTTCATGTGGGCTGACCCAGATCCGGACCCGAATTTGTTTCTTTGACAGTGTGAACACCACAAACATGTAACAACCAAACAACATGATAAAAAAAAACAAAGTAACAAGCAAACAAGTTTAACAACCCAAATGTTTGTGACTGTGTCGCTCATTTGACTTGGCATTGACTTGAATTACCGTACCAGAAACAAGATTGTGAAATATATCAATTTTTTTTATAATTATTTAATTTTGCTTCAAAGTAACATGCATTTAGACTTTGCTAAAACAAAAATAAAAAATGCCGATAGCTGATATCGGTCGGTTGATATGATTTGATGTGCAGCGCAGTCATGAAATCAGCGGCCCAGATTTCGTCCTTGACTCAGTTGCACCCACGATTGCCTGTCACTCCTCTCCCCAATAATTGATCCTCACCGTTCACGTTACATTACATTGCCAGAGCCTTCAGAAGATAATGCCACTCACATATAAAGTCAAATTTAAAACCAAATAAAAATAAATTAAAACGTGTTTCATAATTCATTAGGGTTTCTCAATTATTAGTGCTTTGTCCAATTGCCACGTATACAAAATCTGAACCTCTCATTTTATTTTATTTTATTTATTTGGTTTGGCTTGGTGTTGGGGTTAGGTCATTTGGGCTGTTAGGGATCGAGTATACGACATATGGGCTGAGGCAAAGATTCGAGTATATACCATATGCAGCATTATTAACCAAACCATATACTTTTCTTCTATGAACTACCAACCAATTTATAATAATATATACAAGCACAAAAGAGGTTCTTTATTTTCATCACGTGCGTAATTATGGTTATTTTTAATTAATGGGGAAATTATTGTTAATTGTTAACGTGTTTACCATGTAAGTGTTTTTGTTGGGCTCATTGTTTTGAGCTCTATTTTGCGTTCTTAATGAAACTTGTTTCTGACAAAAAAGAAAAAGAAAAAGAAGTATGTAAAATTCGAAGCCCTACTTGTCGAATACTTAAATTAATTATTTTTATTTCTGTTGATTCAGAAGATTAAGTGAAAAATAAACAAATTTTTTGAAATATTCTATAATAATCAAACGTTGTAGAAAATGTACTCAACCCGTACAATAGGAACAATAGTGGCGTTGGTGTTCAGGCACGCTTAAACTCTGGCCACATCTGTAGCAAAAAGTAACTCTACACCTGCAAATAAACAGAAATTAATCCCATAGGGCAGTAATGGATCGATTCATATATATATATATATATATATATTGAACAAAACAAGTTGAATTTGTTCCAGTGAGGAACGACTCTGATTATGACATGTATATGGTGAAAGATGGGATTAACAAATATATTTATGATCATAGAAACTGACCTGCACTTCATGAAATTGCAACCGGTATTCTTTTCCACATAAAACTTACAGTTGGGACATCTCTTCCAATCCTCCATGTTTGCAAGGTTCCTTAACTGGATGTCTTCCCTTCCCCTCTCATCGTCATTCAACTCCTGAAACTCCCAGCACTCCATCTCCGCATGCCAAGCAACCTTACACTTCGCGCAGAAGAGCCTTCGACAATGCGGGCACTGAGACTGCCGCACCTCACTCCCATCATCATCAATAATCAACATCGCGGAGCAATCCCTAAAGGGACAGTAAAACTTTTGAGAGCTGGGGATCGCAGCCTCACAAAGCGCGCTTTCCCACCTCTCAAACACTTCTTGGGGAAGTATCCAGTCACAATCCTCGGGCTCTATCAATCCTGATGCACAATCAGGATCAGGGCACCGAATGGTTGTGACATTCTCTTGAAGATTGGAGACCACGTAATTGACCATGCACTCCGTACAATAACCATGGCTGCAATTTTTGATGTCAAACCGCTGGTGTGCAGCCTTGGGTTCAAAGCAGATATTACAAACAAAATTATTATTAACCGCTGGGACGTGCTCAATATTCTTCGAATCGGAAGGCTCCCCGACCTCATGAGAAACCCTAGAAGAAGCCATGAAGTTATTGTCATGAGCAACAATGTCGTCAACTTCTTCAGGAGTGTTGGGGGGATCGATATTTGATATTGGAAATTCAACTTCTTCTTCATCAAAATAATTTGGATCTCGTCTATTTTTTAAGGGCACCCAAGAAAGCATAAATTCATTCAAGAGATCATCATCAGAAGTAACTTTTTTCTGGGGATTGATTGATCTTGGAAATTCATGAGTTTCTTCTTCATAATTATGATTAACGTAGACCCGACCTCCTCCGCTAGTTTCAAAGGGCATCAAATCAAGCATAAATCTGTCAAAAGCATCATCAGTGGAGAAATTATAATCATCACTATTAGTTCTTACACCGTATGCTGGAGGGAGGAAACTCGATTTCTTCGTCTTCATCTTCATGTTCATCTTCTTCTTCGTCTTCTTGGCTGCATCACTCGAGGGATTTCTTCGCATTTTGAATGGAAGAAGAGCCTTAATGTGCTGCAAGATTGCGTTGCATCAAGTTTTGGAGGACCGCCTTTTTGGGGACAACCTTGTTGGGGATGACAAGGGTGTGAAGAACAAGTCATGATCATCTCCATCTGCATCATCATGTTTAACCTCCCCAAAGTTAACGTTCAAAAACGCCATATGAAATTGAGATTGAGACTGCGACACTTTTTTTTCTTCACCTTTGAGCTCAGTTTCTTGATCTTCTTAATTTATTAATTCTTCTATATATATGTATATTACTCTCAATATTGTACACGCCACTCACTCACATATAACTTCCTCTTCTTAAGCTTATATATATGTATATATAATATTAATGTGTTACTTGTACGCTATCCCGAGTCCTAATTAGGTTAGATACAATAAGTTGCCTTAATGTGCCTTTCTCTCTTCTACTTTCCTGTTTTTGCTACCTCTCTCTTCTTCTCTTTTCTTGCATGATGTGCAAGCTACGACTTTTGGAGTCCAGTTTTCCTGTTTCCTTTTTGCCTGTGCCCACCTGTTTTCCCCTTATTCTTCTGACATGTGTCCTCTTAACTAACAGAATGTTAACTCTGTTACGTCTTTCAATTTTTATTAAAATTTTATAAAATAATTCTTTCATCTTCATCTTCCCTTTTATAAAAATAAAAAATAAAAATCGTTCATCTTCTCTGCAACCAACAAACCTCAGCGACAGCCCCCTATGCCCGTCACTGCCCCAAGCCTCCTTTCTCTCTCTTTGAATTTCTGCACCATATCAAGATAGTTTGAAATCAGCCCGACTCTTCTCCCACTTCGAATGCATCATCAACCACTGCCAGCTCTCTCTCGCTTCTCTTGTTTCCATTATTTTCTTTTTGATTATTTTATGTCTTTAAAAATGGGTTCTTTGATCAGTCGATCATCAACGTGACAAAGCTAAGAACAATCGTGCCTGGAGATCACTACGGAGAAAATGAAATTTCAAGTTTTTTATTCAAAAAATTAAAAAATAGAAAGCAAAAATAAATTGCAATAGTTTATCAGTTCTCACAACATTTTGGGGGTTTTTGTTTTTTAGGGTGTGAAGAGAGTTTGGTGCTTCTTGTTCCAGATCTATTTCCTCTCAAAATCTTCATATTCAGAACACCTCCATGGCTCATCTTCTGAGAGAGAGAGAGAGAGAGAGAGAGAGAGAGAGATCAGAGAGAGAGTGGAGGAGGGTGGGTGGTGACTGTGGGGGTAATGTCGGTTGTTAGAGTTTTGCTTGGGTTGCTGCTAGGTTTTTGGATTTTTATTTTTCATTTTATTCAAAGTTAACAACGTTATGTTTGATGTTAAGAGATGGTAGGTGTCAGAAGAATAGGGGGTAAACAGGGTGGGCACAGGGAAAAAGGAAAAAGGAAAATTGGACTCCGACTTTTGCATAACTATAGATAGCAAGTTAAACATAAGTTTCAGTACGTAGTGTTAAATTCCTGAAATTATAAGAAACAAAAATATCAATATAATAAGGAAAAATATTGGCTTCTTAAAATTGATAAGGAGCTCCTCCTTACAATCAATGTGATTTTGACACACCTTAATTTTAAAAAAAATTCGTTTTTCTTTTTTGTTGAAACTTTATCAATATTGCTGGAATTTGATAAGTGTCAAAACTTCATTGATTTTAAGGAGTTAAGGTTATCATTCAAAAATAAAAAAGAAATATCAACAGCCAATCTTTCTATATCGAAATATAAGTTGAAAAAATCATAGGCAAATTCCTGCCGGTGGCACTTGAGTTAGCCGCATTTGGGCACTGAAAGTTGTTCTTTTTATTGCTTCGATCTGATCGGCAATCATGAGCTAGAAAAGTTGGCTATGGATTGGCCATATTTATGTTCGGAAATATTATCGTGTATTCTAATAAATTATAATAAGAAAATCAAGATAATAACTTCAAGAATAACGTCTATTAAAATTTGATCACATCTCATTGTATAACAAAAGTGGGCAATAGTGATCTTGTACAAATATTATAAAATTCGTCAAAAATTCTTAAATGCCCCTTCTCTTTGTTTCATGTGTAAATTTCTTTTGAGTTGCATGGATTTTGTTACCATGAAAGAGTGTATTCATACAAAAAGTAGAGAAAAAGAAAGAGAGAAAAGTGAAAATTAGAATTTCTTAAAAAGTAGGTTGATTTGTAGAAAGAGTCTGAATTTTAAAGGGTGATCCCTCTTACTTAAATTCATGACTCCACCATTGCCCACCAGAGCATAAAAATAACAACAAAAAAACTAACAATAACAACAATAGCAAAAATAAGTCCGCAGCACCCTAACAAACAATCAAAATAATCAATTTTGCACTTGCAATTGATGTATAGGTCACCACATTCGTAGCAGAACTTAGTTTTGCACCTGCAATCAACTCAAAAGAGACATAAATTAATAGGGCATTAATTCAAAGAATTCATTGAATTGAACGAAAACAAGTTGAAACAGTATTCAGCAATTTTAGTCCACCTTTGTTTTATTTATTTTATAATTATTAGGGAGGTTGAAATCACATGGGAGTCTGGGACCGCCTCCTTCAACATTAGAAATAGAAATACTTAAGATCGACATGTAACGTTACTGATCAGATTCATCAGTAATTTTTCAATTGTCGTAGTTTTTTCAACTTTTAGGGGAGGAAGAAGGTAAAAGATAAACTGACCTGCATTGGATGAGGTTGCAACCCCGCGATCTTTCCACATAGAACCTGCAGTTGGGACATCTCCTCCATTGTTCCTTCTTCGCAAGGTTTCTCAACATATTCTCCCTTTCCCTCTCAACCTTGTTCAACTTCTGAAACTTGGCACACTCAAACCCTACGTGCCAAGGAACCTTACACTGCGCGCAGAACAATTTCCTACAATGGGGGCAGTCCGATTGCCTTACGATCATCCCTTTCTTCCCATCATAATCAATGATTAGCATTGCAGAGCAATCCTTGTAGGGACAGTAAAACTTTTGAGAGGCAGGAACCACAGCCTCACACAAGGCAACTCCCCACCTCTCAAACACCTCCTGGGAGAGGATCGAACGACAATGCTCGGGATCTAGGAGCCCTGATGTGCAATCTGGATCGGGGCACCGGATGCTTGTGATGTTCTCTTCGAGCCTGGAGGCCACGTAACCGACCATGCAGTCCCTACAATAAGCATGGCTGCAATTTTTTATGCCAAACCACTCGGATGCTGCTGCCTTGAGCTCAACACAGATTTCACAGACAAAAGCCTGCGGACTCTTTGTATTCTCCGAGTTGAAAGACTCCCCAACTTCAGTTATGGATAAATCCATGGGGGGTTTACAGGGGGTTCTTAATCGTGGGTTGCCATATCGTTTTTCGGAGGGAGGGTTTGGGGGGCTTGAAGATTTTAGGGAACCTGGCTTCAACATATCACTCAAGAGATTTCTGTGGGTTTCTTGTTTAGTTTGTTGATCTTTTCTCGCTTTCATTGTGCTCTTTATTCTTACTTAATATTATTCGCAATTAGGTTTATGGAGGCCGAAGCCCAAACATAGAAGGAGACTGACTTTGCAAAGAAGTCATCATCACATACAAATTGCCAGCGAATGGTCAAAATCACCAAGACCATCCGCTATATGGTTTTTATTTTTTAATTTCCTATTGTTCCCATTCTTATTTTTTTAAATAATAATGGACTCCAATTCTAATTATTTATCCTCATCAACTGAGAAAAGCTCTTCTATGTTGTATGGCCTACAGAGGAAGGGGGCCCGTTCCGGGGAGCCTTTGCAAGGTTCTTATGGATCCTCTCAGTGGGATGAAAAGAATCCCACCATACATAATCATCAGCATTTTCACACATAATTGGTAATCTTTAACTTCCTTTGTGCCTCCACAGGTGAAGATGCTCCCATAGGGTCCAGTCCCACAACAAGCATTCACTCCATCTTTGTAACCTACACAGTAAATGTTAGATTAAAATGACCATTAGTTTGTGTAAAATTGAAATTACCAAACTATTTTACTGAGATTGGAGGGATTATTAAGATCCCCTCTAAAGATCATTTTTGTGTCTGAACTGAAGATCAATCACCTAAAATTGAACAATTCGATCAACTTTATGTACACAAACTTTGGCTAATCTTTGGCTAGTAGATGCCAAACTTTCAAGAGAGTTTTTATTAACCAAAAGCCTTGTATTATCAGCCTAAAATTAATATGTCTATTTGCACCAATAATTCGCAATTGACTGAGCATTATTATTCTAGATACCATATTGGTTCTAGTTATTATTAACGTTGTATTCTAGTAAGGATTAGGGGTGGACTAAGATCAATTGCATATGTTGTCAAATCACATTGCTTTCTAGGGCATTTTATTTTTTTGAGTACGAACAATAGTCTAAACTACAGGGGAGGGGAATTTCTCATACACACACAACTATAATGCCGCGGTGATTTGAACTTGAGACCTTTGGTCAAGGCCCTTTTCCATTGGTCTAGACCCCGTTGACATTTTGTTTTTAAAATAATGCTAGAACAATCACATTTTTAGATCATTATATAGCTCATCACATGATGTGACAGTTGATGTGTTAATTAACAGTTAACTGTATATATAATAATCACCAATGAATGTAATAAATTACAAATAACTATTTAGAATTTTTATATATATTATCATACGCAAGTCTTTTCAATTTAGGGTCCATAAGCATGTTTAAGGATCCAAACTAATCAAGGACAAGCTTGCAAGAGAAAAGCGAGAAGTGGACCATAATCCGATGAGGATGCGGTCCAAAGAGATAGTGAGATGATGTGAAACAGTGTCGTTTTGATTAAGTTGTCAACTTAATTCTCATGAAATTAAAATTAGAAAAAAGAAAAAAGAAAGCTAAAATTAAAGGGCGGTGCGTTTCAAGCATGCATATGCATATACATAAGGCTATATGCGTAATTTAGCGCGCAACAAAATCCCCAACGAAATTCAATTGTATTAATGACATCATCAAATAAACATTACAAGAAGAAATTTATTCGCGGCAATTGAGTTAAAGTTCAATTTGTTTCGTCCACTAACATCTTCTTAATGTTATTCAGAAGATATTATCTTGTATTCTAATTAATTTTAATAAGAAAAATCAAGATAATAGCTTCAAGAATAACGTCCGCACAGGTTGACCCGTATACCCATCACAAATACAGCTCAACCCAATGTGTGTCAAAAGCCTAGGTACGTGTTTTCTGAACACCAACACTGCTGCAAAAGCCTCTCTATATTATCTCTGAGCATGCTTTGGTATGAGACAGTCTGAGAAGCTACACTACTCTAAATGCTCCTAAATTTGGATATGTTATAGTAAACATCCATGTCAACAAGTTTCACGAAGACACTAAGTTCATTTGAGAAGGTTGCACCAAATTTGAATATGTCTATTAACACCAAGTCCAAATTCGATTTTGTGCTTCGGTGCGTACCAGTTGGTTATGTTACTCTACACATCTGATACAACTTTCATGCAGAAATCAACTTCGTTTGAGAATTGGAAAATCCAATCGGACTTATTAAGACTAATTGATACGTTTTCGAACATTTCAATTTGTGACAGCCTGAGCATGCTACACCAGCCCAATTACTCTCAAATTTATGTTCATAATATTATCTTGTATTCTAATCAATTTTAATAAAATAAAAAATAAAAAACTTCAAGAATAGTGTCACTTAAAACTCTATCACATCTCGTTGTATAACAAAAGCGGGCAGTAGTGGCGGGATGTTAGACCCGC
>NW_018921354.1:907130-992055 GCF_002207925.1 Prunus avium
TAGGGACTGCGAGAGAAAGTTCCGTCTTCTGCGAGTGCAAGCTTCGTGTTCGTTCGAATATATTTTAAGCGTATAGCCGCTCGGCTATACTCTTAAAATATTCGAATGTAATTAGAAAGTATAGCCGTGCGGCTGTACGTTTATAATTTATATTTATAGAGTCGAGCTTTAATGCTAAAATATTGTATTTAAAGCTGATCGGCTATACTGTTAATATATTCTATTTAGAGAGCATAGCCGCGCGGCTATGCTGTTATAATTTCTATTTGTGCATGTATTAAGATAAATAAAAGGTGTGATACTAATAATAAGATCTAGGAAATAAATTATTCTTTCTTCATTTTTTTTCCTGCCTGGATGAACGAAAACTGTGGGTGTTCATCATTCTTAAAATGCTCCAGTCCTTCAAACTTGCGAGCGAAATCTTAGACTTATTTAATTATTATTTCTTTAGTGAATAATTAAATACTTTAATTAACTTAATAAATGGTAATTTTTATTTTTATTTAATCACATTTTTAAATACTAATTATTCACTAAGTAAATAGTAATTAAAAAAGAGAAATCAAGATTATGCCATTCAAAGGGTATAGGCGGTCGGCTATACTTTTAAAATATTCTATTTAAAATATCCTTTTTTAAAATATTCTTTTTTATTCATTAAATAATATCTTAGCCTTGTTTAAATACTTTCATTAGTGATTACGTTTTAATTATTATTTCTTTAGTGATCTGTAATAATGTGAGTTGGAGACACATTCTTACAAGGGCTCATGGTTTATACTATTTTGATATTCTCCCATAAATAAAATGTTGTGGTTCATTAACCATATTGGAGTGTTTTTCCAATAGCTAATGCAGAATATATTTTCCATGAAGTACTTCAGTGTTTGTCTCACTGTTGTACTCCACCATCCCCATCATAAACCCTTCCCAATGACTTTGGTAGGTTGGAGTCATTGAAAAGAGTATATGATGATGTTTTTGTTATTCAAGAAGATTGTGGGAAAAGAGCTGCAGTCTCTGGATATGGAGATTGCAACTCATTGCATCCAATAGAGTTATGCATGCAGAAGATTTCCCGGTTCTGGCTGCAATATTCTTGAAAGCCATGTGTAATCATCTAGCTTAAGTTGTAAGAATGATTCCGGATCTTCTTCTGGTTGAGAATAAACCTGGATTAAGAATCAAAAGCAAGCGTCAATTAAGTTTCGTTGTTCTTCTTGTGCTCTATATTAAGAAGTTCATATATGAAAATTTCAAAGAGCATGTTCATTCTCACCTCTGAAGTCCTTTCATCTTTAGTTTGATTCTCGAAATTAGAGGCGGTGTTGCTAACTGGTTTACTGTCATAATTGGTTGTAAAATTATTCTTATTTGGAAGAGAAGAATCATTATTCCCAATTGGAGATGGCACATAGCCGCGCGGCTATATATATATAGCTACAATCAAATCACATCCTAAAACTCAACATGTCATCAAACTTCAAATTTAAATAACTAATATAGGTACAGTTTAAATCTCAACAACTACACTTGTAAAATAAAATATAAATAAATAAATATGTAAGTAGATAGTATAGTTATTATCTAATTAGAGAACTGCACGTGTAAAACAATAAATAAATAAATAAATTTATAAGTGGACGGTCCGATTTGGTTTAAACCGGTTTACAAAAGCTCAAACCAACCAACTAATATACAGTCTGGTTTGGGTTTAAACCGTTTGACTTTTGTTAGTCAAAACTAAACCGAACGTGTAATTACAGTTCAAGTTGGATGATATAATCAGTTCAGCCAGATTGATGCCCACCCCTACTAAGATGGGTAAGGGGTGAAATAAATGAGAATATGAATTTTTGTTTTGTTGGTTTAGTTAAAAAAAATCAGCGCCTAGGCGCTAGGCGGGATTTAGGCTGCCTAGGCAGGGTTTTTTTATTCGTTATAATTTTTTTTTGCTTGACTTGAAAGAAAACTATCACCACCAGGTCGCAACGACCCCTCGCCCACCCGCCGCAACTGGCGACCCTCTCTCTATAAGTATCTATGCCTTTTTTTGTGTGGTTATATATCCTTTTATTTTGCATGATTTTGGTATAAATTTATAATTTATAAATCAAAATGATTAAAATAAAAACACTCTAGGACCGCCTAGCGATTTTTCGAACATTGTACGATCCGAATAAGAAAATATGTTTTTCTTTCTTGATCGTTGGTTCTCACTTTGGTTTTTGGAGGGAGGGTTGGGGGTCTTGAAGATTATTTTAGGGAACCTGGTTTCAACATATCACTCAAGACATATTTATGTTTGTTGTTATTTTTACTTAATATTATTCGCAAATAGGTTTATGGAGGCCAAAGCCCAAACGTAGAAGGAGACTGACTTTTCAAAGAAGTTAACTATCACAAGGACAACACACATCATCACATACAAATTGCATATATCAACTATACTTCTAGCCCTTCACTGAAGGGCAGGCTGCAGGGTAAGCTACCTTGGTCCTGTTCTGCACTATTTTAGAAGTGAAAAGTGATCTTGTGCTTCTGGGTCATCAACCATATAGCCAATAGTGAGCTTCTCCTCATCAACTGAGAAGAGCTCTTCTAGGTTGTATGGCCCTACAGAGGAAGGGGCCCCATTCCAGAGAGTCTTTGCAAGCTGCTCATGGATCCTCTCAGTGGGGTGAAAAGAATCCCACCATACATAATCATCAGCATTTTCACATAATTGGTAATCTTTAACTTCCTTTGTGCCTCCACAGGTGAAGATGCCCCCGTAGGGTCCAGTCCCACAGCAAGCATTCACTCCATCCTTGTAACCTACACAGTAAATGTTAGATTAAAATGACCATTTTCCGTGAGTGGAGTGATTATTTTGCCAAAGTTAGGAAGGGGGAGGGGGATTTTCTCACACACACACACTATCAACGTGTTAGAATGTTTCAAACCTGAAACCATTGATTAAGATCCCCACCGAAGATCATTTTAGTAATTTAATCTATCAAACCCCTTTCTATATTGTGCTTTGCCTGGTCACAGGGGATCACTACTTTTCTGATATTTTAATGGTGCTATTGTAAGTTTGGGAAGAAAATAAAAATAACATAAAGCATAGTTACCATGTTTGTAGGGATTATCTATTCTGTCCTGGAGCCAATCATAAAAATTGGAGTTGCTGTACTTGAACTGTTTGAGCATATATTCAAGGCTTGTGAGCACAGTTTTTAAAGCATTGTTATGTGCTAGAGCAAGGGCAGAAGCTGCTTCAAAGCAACCCCCTCCACTGGCTTTGTGGTTCAGAGCTCTAAAGGCAGGCAAGCAACCAAGTGGACACAACCTTAGGAAAGCAAATTTTCTACCCCCTTTCTCATACAACACCTGCAAAAAAGAAAAAGAAAAAAGGGTCAATCAAAAGTCAACCGGACCTGTTTTGAAGACCCTCTGCAATGAAAAGCAGGTTTGATAAGGCTTACTTGGATTGCCTGTGTCAAGTTTCCAATGACCATCCCCACATATTGTTCAGGGTTATATTGTTCTTGCATTTTTGGGTTGCCCAAATAACCACCCATGTAATCATTGCTCCCAATACTAATGAAATAAACTGCTTCTGATATCACTTCCTTTGCTTTCACTTCTCCAAACTTATCTGTTAGTGATTTCTGCACCTCTTCAAAGTTTTTCAATTGTGTCTGAAGATCGATCACCTAAAATTGAACAATTCGATTCAAATTATTATGTACACAAAATATGAATCACTAAGAAGATCTCTAGTGATTCATAGCCATATAAAGACTAAAATTGGCCATACCAATCCTTGATTGGTTTCAGAAAGGACGCCAGCCCCAGCAGATGCAAAGTTAACACCATTTGTGTAATCAACAGATGGTTGTAAAAATGGAGGGATCAGTGGCAGCTTTGCATAGTCCGCTGCATCATTAGCATACAAAACATTATACCACATCTTCTATACTTCTTTATTTTGATTACGCAAATATATTTATATAAATACTTACCTATGTAATCTACGATGATACGACCGTCAGAAAAGCGTCCCGTGGGGTGTTGGAAGAAGCCGTTCTGCCCGTACGGCTTGTAATGTGCTTGGTTCTCAGGAATGGTGTTGATGTAATTGTTGTTTCCAGGATCTACAGTTGAGTCACCAAAAATGAACAAGGCAACAGTTCTGCTGCTCAATGTGTGATCAATAATAGCACACGATCCAAACCCAATTGACCACAGCAGAGTGCTCACACAGATGAAGATTAAGTGATCCAAGAGAGAATTCTGCAGGCTTGCCATTTGAGAAGTTTGAATATCACTGACTTCTGTCCTCTAGGTACCTAGAAATCCTTATGTGTAAGAATATATAAAGAGTTTTAGATACTCTTGCCTAGTAAAGGCCAAGCTTTCAAGAGTTTTTAATAACCAAAAGCTACCTTGTAATTATCAGCCTAAAATATGTCTTTTAGTTTAGCACCAATAATTCACAATTGACTGGACATTATTCCATACACACCATATAGGTTCTAGTTCTGTTTATATATTGTCTTTTAGTAAGGGTTAAGGGGAGGACCATGATCAATTGCATAGGTTGTCTAGCCGTATTGAAATTCAAGAGCACGAATAATGTTAGAATTGTCACATTTTCTTATAATTATAACTAATCATATGATGTGACAGTTAATATGTTAATTAACAATTTAAGCATATATAGAATAATTGGTAACGAATGTAATAAGTACACGTCAGCTATTTAGAATTTTTATTATTTCCAAACCCAAATCCTTTCAATTAGGGGTGCACAAGCATGTTTAAGGATCCAAACGAATTAAGTTCTCTTCCTTGTAGTTGTTGATCAAGGACAAGCTTGCAAGAAAAGTGCATAGTCCAATGAGGTTTTACCAAAATAAAAAAAAATGTCCGCTGAAGGATGCGGTCCAAATGAGATAGTGAGGTTCCCCGAAACGATATCGTTTTTGATTGTGTTGTCAACTTAATTCTCACGAATTAGAAAAATAAAAAAGAGAAAGAAAGAAGCCAAAATTGAATGACGTGCGTTTCAACTTTCAAGCATGAGGATATACAGAAGGCTATATCCGTAATTTAGAGCGCAACGAAATCCTCCTGCCTGCACCTTGTTCCAGCGACCTCGTTTCGCCAATTCGCCACTGCTGCAAACCCTAACTGTTGCCATTTGAAGAAGCTCCCTCAACCCTGATTTTAATTCAGTTGTATCAATGACGTCGTCAAAGAAACATCACAAGGAGAAAGTTATTCGCCGCAAGTGAGTTAAAGTTCAATTTGTTTCGTTCACTGTACAACACACAGCTTCCAATTCAACGTTTAACATGCAGCGTAGTCGATATGGGCATCAGCACCATGTTAATTTTTTCTAAAGCTTAAAATTTTATTATTATTTTCTTAATTTTGTACCCTTTTTTGTGTGGGTAATGAACCTGTTTTGCTAAAATCTGGGATTAAATTAGCTTTACAGACATTGAAAAACGAATTTTTGAATGTAGATTATGTGTTTGATGTTATGTTTATGTGGTGCTGCATGCAGAGAGGAGAAAGCAGAACAGCCGGAGTTGCCAAAATACAGAGACAGAGCAAAGGAGCGAAGAGAAGATCAAAATCCTGATTATGAGCAGACTGAATTGGGTTCTTTTCACGCTGTTGCGCCTCCTGGAAATGTTGATCTCCGGTTATTATCTAAACTTTCATGTTCAACTTGACAATGGCTCTGCTGTTTTTAGCGTAATCATATTTGCAATGGTATTTGCAGGGCAGCTGAAGCACAGAAGTTATCCATCGAGAAGAGCAAGTATCTTGGAGGTACGTGTTACTCATTAAAATAGAAAAAAATAATCTCCCAATGTGTTATTCAAACAAATTGCGATAGAAATAACCTTGCATTTGTTGCTATGTGTAAGAATTCATGAAAACAGATAGTCAATAGTTTTATTGGCTAGCCATTTTGTGTAAATGCGGAAAGGCATTGTTCTTATCTTTATGCTGAACGGGATTAATTCTGTTCAGGTGATGTGGAACACACGCATTTGGTCAAAGGATTGGATTATGCTTTACTTAACAAAATAAGAAGCGAGATTGACAAAAAGCCAGATGCTGAAGATGAGGCTGATGCAAAATCTAGGTAATTGTATATGGTTACTTGTCCTAATTGTCAGGCTATGCTAAATATTCCCATTTATACTTACGATTTCAGTAATTAAATTTGGCAAACGTGATGTAGAAGGATTAGAGTCTGTGTTGATACTGGCCATTTCAAGTGTTAATATGAGTTATTATTCTAGAGATGTATGGCAAATGTCAATAAACTTCTTTAGCTTTGTCATAGCGTGTGTGCTAACATGTGTTTTCTGTTCTCTGACAGGGCATCTAAGGAAGACCAAAAATTGTCATTTCGAACTGCAACTGCAAAGGTGTGTTACTTTTGGTGATATGATGAGGTAGTTTTGTTCTTAAATCTTAAACTCTTTGCATTGATGTCTCATTTCTGTGTTTCAGTCGGTGTACCAATGCATAGTCAAGCCACAAGCTGTTATAAAAACCAATGAGATGTTCCTTCCTGGTAGGATGTCATTTATTTTCAACATGGTAAGAGTCTTGGTTGCTCTTTTTATTTTAAGCCTGCGTATTTTAGAGCAGAGTAGTCTTTTTGGGATAATTTTGGGCTCATGTTTTAAGCTTGCGTGAACCCTGATAAACCTTGGGTGGCTTGTTCGGGATCACTTTGTGTTTGGTTGCCACCTGAAGCATGCATGGTAGTTCAACTATGAGTAGAAGTGCTCTGTACACACTTCTTAGAGAGTACTGAGCTTACTTTTGGATACTCAATGAATTTGATCTCTCATTTTCCTAACTTCTGTATCATTTTCTCTTATTCCACATATCAGGAGGGTGGATACACTCATGATATCCCAACCACCTTGCATAGGAGCAAAGCCGACTGTCCGCAACCAGAGGTTAAAATTCTCTTGATCCTTGGTGCGCTTGTCCTTTTAGTGTTGGACTGTTATGCTGATTTTGGCTTCTACTTATTGTGCAGGAAATGGTAACTGTCAGTGTTGATGGTTCTGTACTTGATCGAATTGCTAAAATTATGTCATATCTTCGTCTTGGATCTTCTGGAAAGGTTCTCAAGAAGAAAAAGAAGGAGAAAGATGCAAAAGGTAATTTCCCTATCCTGCTTTTGGTCAAAAGTAACTGGAAATCATCAGTTCTATTTGCAACATTAGGTTCTTGATACAATTGTCTGTAATATACTGTGAGTAGTTCTCTTTTTAAGTCAAAGCAAAGCGATATATAAAGCATGTATTTGAAAACATTGTTTACGATAAAAATTGTACAGATGTTATGCCTAAATGTGGTCAACTGAAATTTTTTAGAGATAAACTAAATCAAACTAAACTAATTTGTATCAGAATTCCTTGTTGTGTGTTTGGTATAACTTGCCTAATATTGTCTGGGATGCTGGCATTTTGGTGTATACTGTGAGGGTTGAAGAGATAATATTTCATAACCGATTTTGAGATTTCTCATCAATTGTTTTCATCCTTCATCCTATCTACCTTTTATCGTTGTTTATTTGTTGATTATTTAATCAAGTTCTTTTCTTGGTCCTTGTTTTAGTTATAGGAAAGATTTCAATTATTGGTAATGAATATGTTGAAGAGGATAAGCCCTCGAAGCCTGATTCTGGGACTTCGAAGAATGAAACTAAAAGAGAGATTTTGCCTCCACCTCCACCTCCACCTCCTGGTCCTCCTCCCAGGAAAAATCATATAGATTCAAAAGCACAACAAGGCCCAACTATGGCTAGAGCAGATGAGGATGACATTTTTGTTGGGGATGGTGTTGACTATGCTATTCCTGGTAAGGATTTGAGTCAAAGCCCTCTCTCTGAAGACATGGAAGAGTCTCCCCGGAACAAGGAAAAAGTTTCTTATTTTGATGAACCTGTTTATGGTCCCGTCCAACCCTATGGGGCGCCTCACGAATGGCAAGAAACAGTATGTTGATCCTCTTCTTTCTTCATTTTGAAGATTGTTGTACAAACTGTGTTTCTAAACAGAAACTTGACTTGCATTTTTTCATAGATGAGTAATTCTCTGTTCATTGTTTGGATTTAGAATGGATACGATGCAACACAAACACAAATGGCTGGGGCCTACCAGGGTGAGTGGCCGGCGGAGTACCAATATGCTGAGCAAATGGCTTATCCTGAACAGTACCTCCAGCAAAATATGGAGGGTTATGATGTGGAAGCAGGCCTAAACATACAGGATCCACGCTTTATGACTCAAGAAGAGAAGGATCGGGGTTTAGGATCTGTGTTCAAGCGTGATGACCAAAGACTTCAACAATTGAGGGAGAAAGATGCCCGAGAAAAGGATCCCAACTTCATCTCAGAGAGTTATTCTGAATGTTACCCTGGCTATCAAGAGTATAATCGGGAGATAGTTGACAGCGACGATGAAGATGACTTGTCAAAAATGGATATGGGTGGACGAGTAAGTTTCTGATTAAACCAATAATCTTGCTCATACTGCCTAGGAAGTGTGCTTCATTCTGTAGCTTAGTTTTGTATGACATTCAACATATTGGAGAAAATACTTTAGTAGCAATTCTTTGTTTGCTTCTATGAATGATCATCTAACAGTTATAGGCGCAACATTATAGTTATTGTTACAAATTACAGTCAGTGCTTATGTATTTGTTAAAATATTTCTGAACAGGCTAAGGGTCGCCTTCACCGATGGGACTTTGAGACAGAAGAAGAATGGGCAACATACAATGAGCAGAAGGAAGCTATGCCGAAGGCAGCATTCCAGTTTGGCGTGAAGATGCAAGATGGTCGAAAGACACGAAAGCAAAACAAGGACCAGAAGATCACTAATGATCTGCACAAGATCAACAAGATACTTGCCAGAAAGAAGATGGATAAGGACATGGATGGAGAGGGGGGCGGCGGCGGCCATTACGATGATGATGTACAGCCTGGCAAGAAGCTTCGTGTGTGAATTGAAGCTAGTTAGTTAGGTTAACAAATTGTAATATCTATTGGGAAAATTTTGATGTACCTTAAACTGCTTTGAAGTGAATGGGAAATATGAGGAACCATTTCCTTTTCCTTGTTTGGATGCTTGATAAAAACTAATGTAAAAATTATAAATAACATCGAAAATTTAGTAGTTGCATTACAACAGAAGTACATTTATGGTTCTGAATTAATTTTTTAATATTTATGGTTCTGAATTAATTTTTTAATTAATAATAAGAGCAAGTCCACCCCAAAAAGCAAAGGCAAGGCAAGGGCTGCTACTATTCATGTAAATAGTGGCAGCCTTGCCTTTTTTTGTCCCACCCCAAAAGGTTAGGGCAAGGGCAAGAAAAGAAAAAAGATTATGAAACAAAATATGAACAATTTAGAAATGTAAGAAATAAAATGATTATGCAAGAAAAAAATAAATATGGAAGAAAATATAAAAAATTTACAAATGCAAGAAAAAAAAATGATTACAATTTACAAATATTAGAAGGAGAAGAGCTTGTATGAGGATTTGGTGTGGAAAGTGAATAAAATTGTTATGTATTTATAGGGAAAACATTCATAATTTTTTGGTATTTTTAAAATAAAATAAAATTTGATTTTTTTTGTTGATTTTTTTTGCTCGCTGAAGTCAGCGTGACATCAACGCCTTGAGCCCAGGCAAGATTTGTACATGGGCTTGCCCAGGCTGATGGGTCCCAATGCTTGCCCGGGCTGGTTTTGTTGCGCTGGAGGGGTATTTGGGCTCTCAAGGGGCCTGTTGCCAAGGCAGGGCCCCTGCGCTGAACATGCTCTAATAAACCACCACAAGTAGCAAGAAGCAAGCTAATTAAAACGACATTTAACACGTGATGTATTGTCGTAAAACGACATGTCGTTTTTTTGTTTTTTTGATGGTGAGATGGGCCTCCTCAAATAGCCTCCTCACTATAAACCTCATTATAGAAGCTCCCGCGCTGGACATGCTCTAATAAACCACCACAAGTAGCAAGAAGCAAGCTAATTAAAACGACATTTAACACGTGATGTATTGTCGTAAAACGACATGTCGTTTTTTTGTTTTGTTTTTTTTACGTGTGAGGAGGGACGAAGTTCATATATGATCCACACCGAAAGTCTTTTCGTATATCTCAAGAACCCGGTTGTCGTGTATCTTCGTCTTCTTCTTCTTGCTCTTCGTGCACAATTGAATGTTTTTGGGTGATCGTAAAACCCTAAAATACAGTGAGAGAAAATCTCAAAGCGAACCAATTCTTTTCTCAATTTAATTCAATTAACAGCTCGATTTGATAAACAGGTATGTTTTCCATTGCTCTGTTCTCTTATTTATCTGTTATTTATTTCATTCTGAATTAAATAACCCTAGAACAAACAGGAAGCAAATTCCAATTCCTCACATATGTTTTCGAGAAAAGATAATTACTTTACGAATTATTTTCATTGTTCAGCTGCATAGAAGGTTCTTGTTAGTTTCCCTTAATTCGGTTCTGAATATTCACCTTGCTTTTGCTTTAATTGAACAGTTGATTATTTCCTGCGCTTTCTTTGGGTTTGAGTTTTGTAACATATGCTGATTTCGAATACCAACCAAATCTTGAAACTTGTGTAGTGCTTGGACAAATCGCATGGCCAGCTTTGAGGGTAGAGTTTCGTATTCGTCCCTTCCTAAGATAGACAAACGCCAAACCCAATTCCACTATGATGATGAATTCATTGGCTCCGAATGGACTGAGCCAGAAGACGGTGCTAAAGTTAGTTACCCCCCAGTAGCCTCCAAGCCCTTGAAACAAGATTATGCATTCCAGTTTCCCCTTGAATCCGAAGATTACATTGATGGCAGCGGATATGATTCTAGTGAGGAGCCTTGTGATTCAGCTCAGACTAATATGCATCCCGAGGTCAACTTGAAGAATGTGCTGAGTGGGATGGTTGCCATTCTGACTGGTCGGAACAAAGCTCCGGGTCCTCCATCAGACAAGCAGCTACCCAATTCGAATGTTTCATTTCTTGGCTCAGAAAAGAATGGTGAAACCTACTTGCACTCCTCGGTCTACACACCCAGTGCTCCACCCCTTCTTGAACCAACTGCGTTTGATTATAATGCGTACAAAGATGTTTTGGAGGCTGAGCCCCCTGAGTGGCTTCCTGATAGTTCGACAACAGTTTGCATGCAGTGCACTTTTCCTTTCACTGCCCTTACACGTGGGAGACATCATTGTCGATTCTGTGGTGGTGTTTTCTGCCGAACATGTAGTAAAGGAAGGTGCTTGTTGCCTGTCAAGTTTAGGGAGAGGAATCCACAAAGGGTCTGTGATGCCTGCTATGATAGGCTAGACCCTTTGCAGGGTATTCTTATCAACAACATTAGCAATGCTTCACAAGCAGCAAAGCATGATGTCATGGATTGGACATGTACAAGAGGATGGTTAAATCTTCCTGTTGGTTTTTCCATGGAACATGAAATATACAAAGCATCCAACACATTGAGAAGTTATTCCCAGGTGCAATTCTGAATTTCATCGAAGTTTCCTTAAGTTACTTGTCTTCCCACCATTCTGGATTAATAGTTTCCTGCTTTATCGTTTCATAGAGTGCATTGCAAATACTGATTGAATATTTCTTTCATTTCTCCTGGAAACTAGCTTAAAATGGCTTTTAAAGAGTTGTAAAATCACTATATAACTGGTTAAATCATCCCATTTATTAAGCTGTTTTATGACATCTTGTGTTGGGATTGGACAGGTTGCTAGGTTGAATCCAGAGAGGTCCATACCCTTAGCTGTTCTCAGAGGAGCCAAAGGCCTGGCAATCTTAACAGTTGCCAAAGCTGGTGTGCTTCTTTCTTACAAACTTGGTACTGGTTTGGTAATTGCTCGAAGGTCAGATGGATCATGGTCTGCTCCGTCATCCATATTTTCTGTTGGCTTAGGATGGGGTGCACAGGTAAATATGCAATCTTTTCATTGTTAAAATGTTATATATATATTTTTCTTTTAATACCTTGCTATAATTATTTGAATATGCTCCAGTTTGAAGAAAGGACAGAGTAGTAAGATAAGAACCCGTATGCATTAATTGCAGAATTAAAAGTAAGAAAAAAAATTCACATGCATCTGCCTATGTCAGTTTGTTTTTCACTAAAGTCATAAAATTGGTTCATTTAGTCTCTTCCTATTCATTAAGTTGGGAAGTTCTTAATATTGGCCTGAATTTTCTACTTAGTTCTATCCAAGGTGGTAATCTTTTTATTCCCATTGTTTTTTCCTTTTCCAGATTGGGGGTGAGCTCATGGACTTCATAATTGTACTTCATGACTTAAAAGCTGTGAAAACGTTTTGTAGTCGCATGCATTTTTCTCTTGGTGCTGGCTGTAGTGTTGCAGCAGGACCTATTGGTAGAGTGCTGGAAGCAGATATGCGTGCTGGAGACAGAGGTTCTGGAATGTGCTATACATACAGTTGTAGCAAAGGTGCGATAACATCTTTAGACTCAAAATGCTTGTATTAGTGTATGGCATTTTTTTACATATCAGAACTCGGCATGTGGGACATGCCAGGGCATGAATATAAACTTGCCACACTTTGCAATAGAGCATCCAATTGATGTAGTACAGCCCGTAGGTATTAGATTAAGCACTCAAACAATAGAACATAGAAGAATATAAAAGATCGAGGAGACGAAAATATAGATCGAAGGGACGAAAGAAAGGACCGAAATCAGAGAACCGAGAAGGAAGAACAGAAATCACATAGTTTAAGAGAAGGTTTACTCAATATCCAAATCTGCCTTTTAAAGAACTACATGGGGGGTATTTATAGCAAACTAAAACCTAGACATAATAGGATAAAAATCTCATGCTTAAACAGAAATCCTAACCCAAATAAAATAGGAAACTTAAAACTAGAAATCTGGAAATCTGGAAAAGTAGAAATCCTACTAGAATTGGGAAAACTAGAGAATCTAGGAAACTAACAAATACATTAGGAAACTAATAAATTTAGGTCATATGCGTCCTGCATCACCCCCTTTCTTAATTGTTCATATTATTGACAAATACTTGTAATTTCCTTTGTCTGTCCCCATGCTTGTTTTTTTTGGGGGGTCAAATTCCCGAGTTTGTCGGCCATTATTCTTCCATGACTCCGCCCCTAACCCTTTTTGAATCCATGGTAGAATTGTTTAATGCATTTTGAGGTTCTGTTAATTGCGGTGTGTGGAAAGCTTGGGAAAAGAGCTGACTCCTGATGTAGCGATGTTCCAATGTTTGACAGGTGCATTTGTAGGAGTATCATTGGAAGGGAACGTTGTGGCCACAAGGATGGATACCAATCTACAATTTTATGGTGACCCTTACCTGACGACTTCAGATATACTACTCGGAGCAGTGGACAGACCAAAGGCTGCTGAGCCCCTGTATACCGCGCTTGGAAACCTCTACTCCAGTCTACAGTGCTAGATCTTGTTGCATCTCTTATGACAACTTGCTGAAGCTTTCTGTTCAGAATTATTTTCTTCATTCCTCACCTTTGGTTTGTAATTGTACATTAAAAGGTTAATAGGTGTTGGCTTATATTTTTATCTGTATAAAGGAGAACGAAGATGGCCACACTTGGAACTGCACTTGTATATAAGAAACCAATATAATTTTAAGACTTATTTATTGATATGACCCTGTGCACTGACTCAATTTTCCCCCTTATACTTGCATTTCGTGTCTTACGTTATCACATTCTGTCAATTTCTTTAGTAAAACCAAATTAATAATCCAAATTAAATACAAAACACATATTAAAATGGTTAAATATTATATAAACATAAAAATATAAAGTAAAAAAACTTACAAAATAAAAAAAGAAAAGAAAAAGGAAGACCTAGCAGCCCCTTTCCCCTTCCTCCCTCCCCACCCTGCCATGTGAAATTATGTTTACGGAATTTTCAGTTCTGGACTGGTGATCAAAATTTTACGCAGTTGGTAGTAGGCTCGGTGCACGCATTCAATCACCGTTAGACTTCTCACGTGTTATAATATAAATGAATTTGATGACGCCAATACTTAGCGTGTCATAGCTCACAGGGGGCCTTTTCGACATTTCACAATATTATACTAAGTCCATCAGAGGCATAATTGGTTGCCCAAAAGAAACTTTATAGGAAATATATATCTTGATTCGGAATTTCTCCAAAAAGGTTAACTTTACTATGCGTATTGACGAAGTCAGTCCTATTTCTGTTTATATAAAAAAAGGAAGTCCTATTTCAGTTTATAAAAAAAAAAAAAAGGAAGTCCTATTTCTGTTTATTAAAAAAAAACAAAGTGTTATTTCTTACCGAGAAAGAACTCTCAACTTCTTGTCTATTAAGATAAGATGAAGTTCATCTTCCAACCCTATAGATATAATCAGTCTTTAAACCTCGCTATAGCTCTAAGGTCTCCACTCCTCAAACGCCTCTTTTTATTCTTGTTTTTCTTCTTTTTTTCCCAGTGTGACTATTAGTGTAAATGGGACGGTACATACAATTTTTGCATCCTCTTTGATTATTGGTGAAAGCTTTCCCACATAGATCAATCCTTCGTGTTCCGTTGTTTCATGAGAGTGTGAAAAGTTTAGAACCACTGAAGACAGAGAGAGAGAGAGAGAGAGAGAGAGAAGAAGAAGAAGATGGGCAACATAATTTGCAGAGGAAAAAACCTGGGCAAGAAAGTTCTGGGAGGAAAACAATTGGGCAACAAAATGGGTAGCCTCATGACCAAACATAGTAAACATATGAAAGAAAAGAAGCAGGTTGGTGATATTGATCCAAATTTTGTATGTCACTTCTGCCATGAGCAAGTTCATCTAGAACACTCATTCAACATCAAGGGTTGCGCCCATTTTTACTGTCAAGAGTGCATTGTTAAATTCATAGTGTCCAATCTCCAAAACAATGTGACATGCATTATGTGCCCTATACCAGGCTGCAGTGGCCTGCTAGACCCTGAGTACTGTCGTCCAATCCTCCCGAACGAAGTCTTTGATCTGTGGGGCACTGCCTTGTGTGAATCTCTTTTGGACACAGAGCACGCTGTTGATTCAACTTTCACATGTGATTTCTGTGTTGAGCAAATTGAGCTAACAGACTCATTTAACATCAAGGGTTGCGCCCATTTTTACTGTCAAGAGTGCATTGTTAGATTCATAGTGTCCAAGCTCCAAGATAATGTCACATCTGTTACGTGCCCGGATCAAGGATGCCCCGGGGTGTTAGACCTTGAGTACTGCCGTCCAATTCTCCCATACGACGTCTTTCACCGCTGGGGCAAGGCCTTGTGTGAATCTGTGGTTATGGGGCCTCAGAAGAAGTACTTATTCTGTCCCTTCAACGCATGCTCCACGCTGTTGATTGATGAGGAACCAGAGGATACCAAACAAGCTCAGTGTCCTCATTGCAAGGGAGTGTTTTGTGCCAAGTGTAAGGTTCCTTGGCATACGGAATTCAATTGTGACATGTTCCAGAAACTGAGAGATAAGGGTGAAGATCAGCAGCTGGAAGAGCTTGCCAAGAATAAGAACTGGAGGAGGTGTCCAAGTTGCAAGTACTATGTTGAAAGACGCGATGGGTGCAGCTACATAAAATGCAGGTCAGTTGAACTTCTCTGCTATGCTACTTCTAGGTTCTCTGCAGATTGGTTTATTTTCTTTGATTCTCGATTAGCTTAGGAATTTAAAAGGGCTAATTTGAGTTAAATGTTACTTAATCTGATATTGGTTTCAGCAGCTGGATGCCTCCTTCAACTTACATAAACTTGATCTTTTGGTGTATATTCTTTGTTCTTTTTTTGGTTTGTTGTATTGTTTTTCATAATCAAATTTTTGGGTTTTTTGAGGACCTTTCCTATTGAAAAGGGTGATAATATACTAAACTCACATAAACTACACGGATGCTAAGGCTTGAATCCAGGACCTTGCCTGGAAGAGCAATTGCTCCAAACCACTACACTAGTGGCTCCTTTGCTTTCGTAATCAAATTGGATTGCAAATGTTGCAGGTGTGGATATGCTTTCTGTTACAATTGTGGAGTTCGAGCTTCCTTAACTTCTCATACCCGTCACTGTCCAAGCTGTCACAAATAAGCCTTTATTTTTGCTCACGAGAAGATCTTGCTGCAACGCTACAGGTTGATGCAGGTGGTTGGATTACACAAAAGGATAATACTGGAAATTAAATGAAGTTTAAGAGTGGACAAGATGTGCCATATTAATAGGGATCAGTATTAGTTTTGGAATTTGTTTTGACGTATGTAGTATTTTACTCGGATTGAGATATTCATTTGCTCCAATTTGAATCTTCTCCTTATCTCTTTTTTTTTTTAAATTTTGTTATTAAACCTTTAATTTAAGATAATTCTAACTCATTTTCTCACAGTGGTCTGTTTTACTCTATTAATTTTTTTTATATTCAAAACCTTTCTTTAATTAAAAGGGAGAAATGTGAAGAGACACATGACACGTTGCTTAGTCTAAAATGTGACACACGGCATTGCACAACCCAATCTGTTGACAAAGTTGGGTTTGGAGTGAACTCTGTGCAGACTATTGTGTCTAACTTTGCTGATGAGCATTTGATCCATCCAATTATTCAGAGCAAAAAGAAACATATAAAAGAAGAGATGACGAGTCTTGGAGTTTCACAATTCACATAAAAAACTTGAAACAGAAACAGAACCAAAATGATGATGATTTCACAAAGCTGAATGCTTTAATGATCATATAAAATTGGGCAGTCTTCAAACCCCGAAAACAACACAAACCCAACTTAAGTAGTGATATTTGTGTCCAGTCAACCCATCTAGAAAACTCATTCAACATAAGGGTTGTGCCCATTTTTACTGCCACCAATGCTTAGTTAAAGGTTTAGTAGGATTACAGGCATGATCCAATCCAACTTAGCTGTAGTAGGATTAGACATAATCCAATCCATGTTGTTTGGTTGAGCTTTGAATCGAGACAAACATAAATGGGCAAGAACGAATTTCAACACTAAGCAAAGCTGCAAACTTGGGTGTTCGAAATTCAAACAAAAAAACCACCACACAAATTATTGATTTGTGTTTTCCACAAACAGTCACCAAATAGCCTATGAAGAAGATAGTAGAGCAGAAGATGAAGAGTGAAGAGGAAAAACATATTGGAGAGAGAGAGAGAAATGGATACCTGGAGAAGAGTGAAGAGAATAACCATTGGAAAAGATGCTAGAGAAGAATCCTAGGGAGAAGAAAATGAATATAGCATCTGATTTTTCACGTAGAACGTGTGTTCTGTTTTTCATAGCCTTATAATTAAGTGTGTATTATCTAAACCGAGTGTGTGGGTTGTATTAGAGTCGTCCGCAATCATGCTCTATATTTTTTAGTTAAATTTTAGCTAAAAACATATAAAAGTTATTTTAGGAGCTCTCTAGTTTAGGGAGTCATAAATGCCATAACTCTTTTTTGATTGGTCCATCTCTATTAAAAAATAAAATAAAAATTAGTTAGCATTAAATAAATGTTTGAAATACTCATTAAATAAAGCAGCATTAAATTATAGGGAGCCATTAGGAGTCTTTTCTCTCTCCTCAGATTTAGGAGCTCCTAGAGGTCTCTCTATTTTAGGAGGTGAATAGGGAGCATGGTTGGAGTTGTATTTTTACAATTATTTCCTAAAATTTCTCTAAGGAGGTGGTTTAGGGAGTCCATTGTGGATGCTTTTAATTAGTTAGGTAAGGAAAATATTAAAAGCCCAAACCTTTTTAAATAGTCAGGTAATTAAATAATACAAGTTGACACCAAACGACTAACATTGACTAGTAGTTACTCCTATCCATAGTCTAATACGGTGTCCCAGTTGACCAAGGAAAGGATTCTTGACCTAACACCAACAAAAAATACCGAGACTTATTTAACCTATAATTAAGAGTTCCCACTCACGGTCTGCCTTGAAGATACGTATTCTTGGCATCGACGTCCCAAGATATTAATCAATTACTAAGATTAAATCATGGAAGGGAAGAAAATTCGACACCAAAGGAAGGTTGTGGGATTGGCGATATTATTAATCAATGACCAACATGATGATATTAATCCAAGCACTTTCACATGTGATTTCTGCGTTGAGTCAAAGCATCTGCAAGACTCATTCAAGGTGAAGGGTTGCAGCCATTTTTATTGCGACCAATGCATTGTCAAATTCGTAGTGTCCAAGCTCCAAGACAATGTGACATCCATTATGTGCCCTGTGCCAGGCTGCAAGGGCATGTTAGACCCGGAGCACTGCCGTCCAATTCTCCCAAACCAAGTTTTCGATCGGTGGGGCAGTGCCTTGTGTGAAGCTGTGGTTATGGGGTCTAAGACTGACAAGTACTTGTACTGTCCCTTCAAGGATTGCTCAGCGCTGTTGGTTTATGAGAATGACACCAAACGGGCTCTGTGTGCAGCAGTGTGTCCTCATTGCAAGAGAGAGTTGTGCCCTAGTTGTAAGGTTCCTTGGCATACTGAATTCGATTGTGCCCAGTTTCAGAAACTAAGTGATGATGATATGGTCAAGGAGCTTGCCAAAAAAATGAAGTGGACGAGGTGTCCAAGTTGCAAATACTATATTCAAAATCGTTTGGGTGCAACCACGTGAGATGCAGGTCGGTTAAGTAGATTATAGTACTCTTGCTGCTTAATTAATTCTAGATTTTCTGTAGATTGATAAATTAGTTTTCTATAGGGCCGGAAAAAAAAACCACAGAAAAAGAAAAAAAGAACGTAGTTTTCTATGATTGTAGCTACTAGTTTTGAAATTAGGCCTAATTTGAGATCAAGTGTTACTTAATTTGAAATTGGTTTTAAGATATTATGAATATATACGTAGATACATTCAAATTCATTATTGATATTCTCATTCATAAAACTATGAATCAAAGTATCTAAAACGTCATCTTATTATTCAATGATATGAAAATCTAAATGCCCCCTTGTTTTGTTTTTAAAGCCCCGTCGCCATCAAAATTGATTAGTATGAGTGATGATAATTTCCAGTTTGGGTTGTTGCAGGTGTGGACGTGAGTTCTTATACAACAAACCCAGCTGTTCCTTTTACGACAGAATACGTATATCCTTGGATTGAAAGAAGACATACGTATATTCTTGAACGAAACACGTATATTCTTAAAAGAAACACATATATCATTCTTGAAGGAAACACATATATTCTTGAAAGAAACACGTATATCATTGAAAGAAACACGTATATTATTCTTGAAAGAAATACGTATATTCTTGAAAGAAATACATATATTCTTGAAAGGAGAATAGTAACGATCCTTCTACTCGATAGATGGCTTACTAAAATTGCTTTCTCTTTTCTTTAATTAATGTAATTAAACTCTTCAAATTGAAGTTTGTTGACTTATGTGACAATTTGAAAAGATTTGTTTGTTACTTTAATAATTTGTGCCCCAATAGAGTCTTAAATTCAATTAATGCATTGTTATGGAAAAAAAATTTACGAAAATATGTGAAGAAAGTTTATATATTTATTATTTGAAAATAATTAGTGTATGTTTTATTTTTTCAACACAAAATTAAATGTTTTGAAGAGTAAAGTCAACTTGTCAGTTCTAAAGACAAAAAGAAAGAGGTTGCAACTTTGGTGATTTAGTTTGTTGGAAAGAATTTTGCTAATGTGAATCACCTCTATTTTCAAGGGGAAACTTTGTTTATGCTCCCCTGGACTTTAGCCTAATGCAGCTTTCGACCCAAGTCATTTTTATCGTATATAATTAGAAATTTTCTATTTGAACCCCACACTTCTCTTAGTTCACCCCATCTTTTAATTTAAATTTTCACAATTTCTAAGAAAACCCTTATAGCTTAATAATTTAAGTATTGGGGTGAACAAAGAGAAGTGCAGGATTTAAATAGAAAATCTCTATAATTATAGGGTTTTATCATTCTTAATTAGCCCCTCAAAACCATTTTCAAAACATCAAGCCCATCTCTAATTACAACAATAAACCTAATGCAGCTCAATTAACAAACATTCCCAAATACAACTAGTCCCATAATACTAGTCTACCCCAACTTATTTTTTTTAATTATATCTTCTTGCTTGTTTTTATTTTTGGTGCTAGAACCCCCATTTGTAAGTTATTAAATTGTGGTTATTGATTTGGATTTTCTCCTTTTTTTTTGGGTCCCCTTGCCAATTCTATCTTGTGTTTTCAGTGGACCGTCCTTTTTTTTATTTTTTTTTTATACTATCCTAAATGCAAGATTCAATACAGATTTTGGATTAGACTTTGTCGAACCTGTAGCTTGTTCTTGTGCATTGGTGTGGGAAGGTTTTTATAAAAGAAAGGGAACAAATGTTTTGTTCTGAAGCATGTTGGGAAATTTGCGATTTCAGGGAGAATAATAATGTATTGCTTTTCTTTTATTTTTATTTTTGTTAAGTACAAAAAATGCCACTAAAAAAGGTTAAAATCCTTATTGACCGAGGAAAGGATTCTTGAATTTAACACCAACACAAAATACCAAGACTGCTTTATTTAACCTAATTAAGAGTTTCCACTCACCTGTCTGGAGGAGTAACGTACGCACGAAGCAACAAGAGGAGGAATAGCAAACTAGAACGTACATGTTCTTGCCCTAATTTTTGACATCAACATCCCAAGATCAATCACCGTAATTGAATCATGGAAGGGAAGAAAATTCAACAGCCAAAGAAGAACTCGGCAGGATCGGCTCATAACCAACATGACGAGATTAATCCAAACACTTTTACATGTGATTTTTGCCTTGAGCCAAACCATCTGCAAGACTCATTCAAGGTGAAGGGTTGCACCCATTTTTATTGCGACCAATGCATTGTCAAATTCGTAGTGTCCAAGCTCCAGGACAATGTGACATCCATTATGTGCCCTGTGCCAGGCTGCCAGGGCACGCTAGACCCTGAGCACTGCTGTCGAATTCTCCCTAACGATGTTTTTTGATCGGTGGGGGAATGCCTTATGTGAAGCTGTGGTTATGGGGTCTAAGACTGACAAGTACTTGTACTGTCCCTTCAAGGATTGCTCAGCCCTGTTGGTTTATGAGAATGGCGCCAAATTGTCTTTGTGTGCAGCAGAGTGTCCTCATTGCAAGAGAGATTTGTGCCCTAGTTGTAAGGTTCCTTGGCATGCAGGGTTTGATTGTGCCCAGTTTCAGAAACTAAGTGATGGAGATCAAGATCAGATGGTGGAGGAGCTTGCCAAAGAAATGAACTGGATGAGGTGTCCAAGTTGCAAATACTATATAGAAAAATCTTATGGGTGCAACGTCATGAAATGCAGGTAAGTTATAGTCTATGGTACTTCTGCTGCTTAATTAATTCAAGATTTTCCGCAGATTAAATTAGTTTTCTATATAGCCAAAAAACACACACACACACACAAATAAAAAAAGAATATAGTTTTCTATGATTGCTGCAACTAGTTGGGAAATTAGGCTTAATTTGAGTTGAAGTATATACTTAGTTTGAAATTGAACATGTACGCAGATACAAAATTGTAGATACATTCTCATTCGTCGTTAATATATTCATTCAAAACCTACGAAGAAAGTATCTACTAATTTAGTATCTACGTATAATGACATATATCTACGTGTACAATGATGATTTCCAATTCGGGTGGTTGCTTGCAGGTGTGGACGTGCGTTCTTCTACAAATCCAGACCTCACTCTAATTCGTACTAGGACAAAATACGTCTAATGTTGGAAGAATCCTTTGTTTATATCATTGGTGCTAGAACCCTCGTATTCTTGGAAGAATTGGAACAATCCTTGTACGAATACATGCACACTTGACTCGATACCTACCTTATTCAAATTACTTTCTCTTTTCTTTAAATGTAATTAATGAAACATGGCCAATCTTTTCTGCTTAATTAATTCAAGATTTTCCGCAGATTAAATTAGTTTTCTATATAGCCAAAAAACACACACGCACGCACACACAAATAAAAAAAGAATATAGTTTTCTATGATTGCTGCAACTAGTTGGGAAATTAGGCTTAATTTGAGTTGAAGTATATACTTAGTTTGAAATTGAACATGTACGCAGATACAAAATTGTAGATACATTCTCATTCGTCGTTAATATATTCATTCAAAACCTACGAAGAAAGTATCTACTAATTTAGTATCTACGTATAATGACATATATCTACGTGTACAATGATGATTTCCAATTCGGGTGGTTGCTTGCAGGTGTGGACGTGCGTTCTTCTACAAATCCAGACCTCACTCTAATTCGTACTACGACAAAATACGTCTAATGTTGGAAGAATACTTTGTTTATATCATTGGTGCTAGAACCCTCGTATTCTTGGAAGAATTGGAACAATCCTTGTACGAATACATGCACACTTGACTCGATACCTACCTTATTCAAATTACTTTCTCTTTTCTTTAAATGTAATTAATGAAACATGGCCAATCTTTTGTTTTCACTGGGAAGGGCCTACCTTTTTTTTATATATATTTTTTAAGGGAACAATGTCCTTTTTTTTCCCTTGGGCTATCTGATTTTGTAGCACAGGTTTGGTTGCCATTTTGTAGGCCTCAATGTGTTTGTGTTTGGCTTGATCAACAGACACGTGTTTGTTTGTTTTTTTTTTCTTATTGCAAAAATACATTTCAGTTTTTTCATTTAATTTTCCTCAACTCTTTTTTTTTCTCAATCACTGCCTCCCACATCCCTATTGAAAAAGAACCCCAACTCAGCCACTTGGGCCTCTTTAACCTTAACCTCAAAAGTCCTTTTTAATCAACCCGAAAAGCAAATCAAAGAAGAAATTACAAGAAAGACAAGAGAGAATGACTTGCTTATTGCTTTATTTGGGGAAAGAAAAAATAAATAGGAAAGTTAAACAAAAAATAAAAAGACAAAATAGCATTCAACTGAGAAAATAATGTTGTGAAATGAAATATATATTTAGGGATTAATCGATTTATTAGTCTTTGAATTTAGATTCGATTTGCATTTGAGTCCCTCAATTTCCAAAATCGTTTCCGTGGTCCTTTAACTTCACTTTCGTTAGGATAAATGGTCCTGCCGTCAATTTTGTTAACTTTTTCTGTAAAATACAGGGGCAAAATGGTATTTTTATATTAAAACAAAAAAAATGAATAAAAATCATATCTTTAAAATAACAATAAAAGATAATCAAATAAAAAAAACCAACCAAAAAAAAAGGATAAATCAAGTTTGGGGGAGTAGAAATCGGGATAGAGGGGGTGAGATAGAGTTTAATTTTAATTTTTTTATTCATATTTTAATCAATCTTGAAACAAAAATGCTATTTTGCCCTTGCATTTAATAGAAAAGTTAACAAATTGATGGCATGACCATTTGTCCTAACGAAACTGAAGTTGAAGGACCACAAGAACGATTTTGGAAATTGAGAGACTCAAATGCAAATTAGGTTTAAGTTTAGAAACTAATAAAACGATTAACTCTATATTTAGAATAAGAAAGAAAAACACGTGTCTACTTCTGAATGAGCTACACTAGTGAGCAACGAGTACGAACAATGAGGGAATCATTGTCCTTACCAAAAAAAAAGTCTACCGTATAAAGTCACTTTTTCCTTGTGAGGTAGGGATTTTGGATTAGACTGCGTTTGCATTGGTGTGGGAAGGTTTTTATAAAATAAAGGGAGACAAAGTGGATTAGAGAATGCATGTTTTATTCCCCATTAATTAAAAAAAAAAACAAAGAGTCTTTCATGTGTCTATCTTTCATATAAATAAAGTTACTTTAAACAAAAGTACTTCATATAATTTAACTAGTGGTGGTTGTTTTCACATAATTAGAGGAGATTCAAGGGTTGAATGAAATGAATGCAATGATGGATACAAATTTGTTGTGAGTTTGATAACTAATTTTAGCTAATTTATTATAATGTCGTAACTTTGTTGCATATGAATTATTTCTTACTATAAAAATAGCTTTGTAGAATTCTATTTTAAAAAACAAAATTAATTGATCAATGAACTCATATTATAAGGAAAATATTTGTCTTCTCTCCTACATTCCTACTAACAGTTTGACATGTGTATATAAGTGTTTTTTTCTTTTTTTTTTTTGCATTAGATAAACTATTTTTTGCACTTGTGTCGAGTAGCATTCATTAATCCTTAGATTTCTATGTGGATGTGTCACACCAATTTGACATGTGTGTGGTAATTTTTTTATATATTTTTTTTATGAATTATTTTTACACACATGTCAAGTAATATTCGTGAATACTTGCTAGTGGAGTTTAGTCCAACGAAAAAAGAATCTTGACTTATATACTAATGGTCTCGAATTCGATTCTACATGACACATTGACATGTCATGTATGAGAAAACCCTCCTTCCTCTCCCCACCTTCATTCTATCATGATGTGTCACACTCCACAAAGCACGGCAAGAATTCCTGTCTTTTCTATAGTATTTTTAAAAGAATAGTAATTTTTAGGTTGATTGACCAGAATCCAACCCAGAATATGTAACCAATAAAATAATAACATTGTGCTTGATTAATTGTCGTTGATTAAAAGAGATCCCAGGACTGATAATCCTCTGCGTCACCATTGTGGAATTTAAAAAGTTAACCATAATTAACAAGAGTAGCGTGCACATTAAGGAAGAGGAGGACGACTCAAATTGAAATTGCAGAGTGAGAGTCCAAAAGCGTCTAAATCTCAGCGACAAGTTTCCAATGAGAACAAGGAAACCAAAGATGGAGAAAACACTGGCTCACTCTCAGTCTCAGCCTCAGTCCCAAATTGAGATCGTGAACATTGAAGACGACGATGCCTTTTGCTTCACACCCATTTCACTGAAGCGCTCAGCAGAGCACTTGGAAGAGGAAAGAGGCCTTCAATCGATCAAAGCAGGTAACTTTATCGACCTTTCTGATGAAACTCTAGACTTTTACGACGATGACGATGAGCTTAGAATTCTTAGGTTTAAACCCTCAAACACCCCCTTCGGAAAACGAACAAAGCCCTTTACGGGTCCTTCTGTGACCGAAGCTGGGCAATCTTCCAATTCCAAGGAAAACCCATCTTTTGTTTGTGAAATCTGTGTTGAAACCAAACCCGGAAACCAGTTGTTTGGGGTAGAAAATTGCAGCCATGGTTATTGTACTGACTGTACGGTCAACTACGTGGCCTCGAAGCTTCAAGAGAACATCACAAACATTAGGTGTCCTGTTCCTGATTGTAAAGGGTTGCTAGAGGCCGAGTATTGTCGACCAATTCTGCCCCCTGAGGTGTTTGATAGGTGGGGAAGTGTGTTGTGTGAGAGTGTGATTCTTGGGTCTGAGAAGTTTTATTGTCCCTATAAGGATTGCTCTGCTATGTTGATTGATGATGGGAAAGAGGTTATAAGGCAATCACAGTGCCTCAATTGTTGGAGAATGTTCTGTGCCCAGTGTAAGGTTCCTTGGCACGAGGGGATTGAGTGCGAAGAATTTCAGAAGTTGAATAAGGATGAGAGGGAAAAGGAAGCTGTCATGTTGAAGAACCTTGCGCAGCAGAAACAATGGAGAAGATGCCCCAATTGTAAGTTCTATGTGGAAAAATCGGAGGGTTGCATGTTCATGATGTGCAGGTCAGTTTATCTGCTATTTTTCCTTAAAGTCTTCGCATTTGATTTATACCCATATATGTTATCTTTTGTTGAAATTATTACATGGTTTTTTCACGTGAATTAGCAATTTCGTTGTTGGTTCTACCTTATAATATAAAAGATCAGTTGGAGTTGCTTTGCCACTCCATGCCTGTTGTATAAAAATCCCCTTGAGGATGATTATGCTATCATGTTTGCTCACTATTGTTGGATGCATCTAAGTTAGATGCATTGCTGGGAAAATGCATTGGATAAAGAAAACTAATTAGTACGTCTTTATGAGGCTACACATACGATTTGCCCTGAATTTGCTGTAATAAGCATCAAAGCTATAAAGTAGACTCCTCACTTCTTTATCTCAATCAACCTCTGTCAACAGCAATTTCTGTCTCCCTAAAATTGACTTGATTCAAAACTGTTTACCTTGGTTGTTCTCGGTACCTGAAACGTGGTACAAGGTCCACAGACCAGGGTATGAATTTGAGTACGATTACCCTATAATAGCTAATGCCTAGGTGGAGGAATTATTGGTTTTCTGGCACCTCTAGTAAGGTAATATTCTCAAACAACAATTGAGTTCGAGCTAAAGCTCCCATCTTTAGAGTCCTTTGTCTTTGTCCTTCGAAGTGGCTAGCTGGAGGTCTAAAGTGGGAGTCTGTAAAAATAAGGCAGCCATGCCTTGACACATTTGAATAGATTTGTGAAAAGCAGTGAACTGAATTGGAGTTGTCACAATGGATGAGCATGGTAACTGTGTATCTTTGTTCAAACGAACAAGATAGGAAATAAATCCTTTCTTAAATTCAGATCAGCACTTCCTAACTTTTTTAGCTGCAAAATTTAAACTTGCCTAAATTTTCTTCTTGTTTTATGTGACCAGTCTATGAACTAAATTTTGAGTTTACTGTGTATGAAGCTTTCTATTTTTCAGAACTTTATATAGCTACACCCCATTGTTCTGCTGAAATTTTCCCTGTACAATTACTCTGACTTGTTTCGTTCAATGAATCCTTGAATTCCTTGTGAATTTCTATTTATTATGTGTTGATTGCAGGTGCAAAACAGCTTTCTGCTACAGATGTGGTAAAATTTTAAAAGCCAATCATGGCCACAATTGTCCCAATTGTAGGGGGCGTTGACATGTTCTACAACATAGATTATGATGATACTTTAAATGTTGCAAATCATCGATCAATACATGTATGAGAAAATTCTACAGTCCCAAAAGAGGTGGGATAACAATAGCTGATACCTCCATGCTCAATTAAACATTTTCAAAGTTCCAGTTAGCTTTTCATCGGATTTGAGCTCGGTTTGAATATATCTGCATTTCTCTTTTAAGTTTAAGCAGTCGGAGAGTTTACTTCGGTACCGTCAAGTCTTGCAGATGCTTCAGGTGTTTCAATCCTACCCATCCTCTCCACAGCTCAACCTTTCCAAAAGGTCACTATGGTTGCGGGTAGCTACCTAATCCATGAGGGGCAATATAGGCCTTCCACTGAGTATAGTTTATGCTGCTTTTTACAAGTTTGTTTGAGGCTCTTTCGCCAAATGAAAGTGATGCTCCTTTTTAAGGGGATAAAACAAGTCCCTCACCCATTGAATGAGCAATGATCAAGTTGGCAAATCGTTCCATGAAAATATACTATATTTACCCAACAATCAGTCAGAAAGAAACCAAGTTTGAGCTTCAAGTTATTCAAATTTAGACATTTGGTTGACGATTAAGAGGCAAACTTCCAAAAGCATATAAAATGATGAAAACCAGATATAAAACTATGAGCCAGAGTCTTGATGGGCTCTGATTTTTGTAAACCTAGTGGGATATTTTGGGATATTAATTGAATGACTGAAATACCCCCGACGAACAATATAAACTATAAAGTGGCATGGGAAGGAAGGTTTGTTTTGGTCAACAAGAAGAAGGAAGTGGAGAAACTAAGCACTCCCCCACTACCAACCAAAGGAACCGAAACCCCTCCGCTTTGTCAGGGGTGCATGGTTAACTTGTCACCACTAAAATTACCATAATAACCCTATAGATGCTGCATTGCAATTTGCATGGACACCTCAGAGGACATATAATTGATCAGCATCAGTTGACGATTAAGAGGCAAACTTTACGGAAATTTTGAAAGCTCATTGAAAAATCTGTAACGTTCTAGTTAAGAGGAAAATTCTTTGAAATCTTGTTGAGGTGGACCAATGGCTGATTGACACCATCCACAACTTTAAAGGGGTAGGAATAAAGTAGAGAATTATAAGAATACTGGAAAAAAGAGGAAGGATAAATGAGCTTTTCATATGTAAAAGCCTACAAGAGCGGTTTCTGGTTTAGTTGTGAGTCTAATTAATTATTTAATTAATCAATTTTCTTCTTTTGGATGCTCAAAGTTTTGTACACTGCTACTATAACTGTTGCTTCTACTCTCTTGGCTTCTCTTAGTGTAATTCCTCTCTCTCTCTCTCTCTCTCTCTCTCTCAGTGTCAATGTTTGATCTCACATTATTGTTTACCGTTTTCTCTTTCTGAAAAATAATATAATTTATATTTATATATATATATATATATGTATGAATGTTGTGTGTCCTGTTGTCACGCTTGGAAACCAATTCTGTCAACTGGGTTTATGGAAGATAATGTGATCAATATGTTAACCCATGAGTTTAATTTTGCTGCCATTTAGATTATAAGGCCAGGTATATATGTATGTCTTATATTTTTCTGTTCTCTTTATGCAAATTTTGTAATAAATCTGTGTTGGGTTTTCTGGAATGTATGATTGGGGTTTTGTTCCTGCGAAATTTAGGATATTTCAGGAATTTCAGAGACTCATTTCATAATAGATTTAGAGAGTGCTGATTTTCTTAGGCTTTATTGGAAAACATGACAGTAAATTTATGTACAGGAAAGTCTTTAAGCTAATTGTATGTCCATTTTTCATGAACTTTAGGTGCAGCCAGCATAAAATAAGCAGAGGAAGAAAAGTCTTTATCTTTGAAGATGGACAACTATCTTAATCAATTTTTCAGTTCCTCTTCATGGTCAGATGTAGATGTGAAGGAGAGATCATCTTGGGGATGTTGTGAATCTGGGCAACCAAATGAAATGCTTCTCAATTCAGCTGGAGTGGATGAGGATGACAACAATAGTTCACCTACATATCTGACTAATTCAAACCACAGTATGGAGAGCTTGGCTGCTCAAGATGCTTCATCCGTTGTTCATGATTTAGAGCCAGATGAACAAGATGATGGTAAAAACTTCAAGCCAAACCTCTCAAATGGAAAGGTGGATGGTAGCTTTAAAGTTGAAAATCCGAGCCTGCAATTTGATGTGGATATTGTAACCCCCTGCTCACTTGCTTCTCTGGAGCAGCTGCCTTTGAATGGTAACATGGTGAGAAAATCTCTTTCGGCCATAGAGCCGGAAAATGTGGTATGGAACAACCGTGAACTATCCATCTTCGAAAGATTCAATGGAGATTTCGAAACCCTTTCTTCGATTTCTCAGTTGTGGCCTCTTCAATCTTATGAGGGTGTTCCTTCTTCTTTTTCTCCTGGTATGGGACAACACAGAATGTGCAGCTTTGGCTTCAAAGGTGAATATGGGGATAATGGTACTTATGCCATGCCCAACGATCCCAATAACTTGGCTGCTTTAGTCACCTCAGAGGTATTAGTCTAGGATCACAAACTTAATATTTCTATTTATAAGCTTTAGGGAAAAAACTTGGCTAGCTACAAATTATATTTTAACTCACTCATATTTGGTGGGATGTGATTATCTATTTACAGTTTTGGTATGTGAAATGGTTTTAAGACTGTTGCTTGTGTAATTTTGAAGGGAAAGCAGGACCTGCAAAATTATCCTTTGCCTTCTTTTGCTTCTAGGCCTCAGATTACAATGGCAATGTCTGGATTGCAGTCTTTGCCGCAGGTACTTATCCTAGCTCCACTGTTCTCTTGGATACTTTTGAGTTTTATCAGTTAAGGAAATCCTAATTCTATCAAGCATTGTAAAAAAATGAACTTACAATTTTCACATACAGGCTACATCAACTACCCCCTCTGCTGAATGTACTGGAACTGGAAAGCCTCGTATGAGGGCACGTCGAGGCCAGGCAACTGATCCGCACAGTATTGCTGAAAGGGTTAGTTGTGTCATTCATATAAAGTTTTGCTTCTTCATGCATTATCTGTTTCCAAGACCTGAACCATTAGAATTTGAAGTCCACTTGTCAAAGGAATTTGGTTGGGAATTAAATGGACTAAGTATTTACATCTTATAAAACACATATTTGCAGCTTCGGAGAGAAAAAATTGCTGAAAGAATGAAGAATCTGCAAGAACTGGTACCGAATTCTAACAGGGTAAGCTCTTCCATCTCACACTGACACAGTTGCCAGTGTAATTTATAGTGGCTGGATTTAAAGAAGAGCTGATATGATTCATGATTTTGCAGACTGACAAGGCATCCATGCTTGATGAAATCATTGAGTATGTCAAATTCCTTCAGCTCCAAATCAAGGTATATGGTGGAGAACTTTCATTAACAGTTTAGATTCGGTGCTCCAGAAATAGGGTTGTCATGAAACTCAATTTTCAGTTTCCCAAAGTGTGGATGGTTGACTCCAATACGGTCTGAAAAATTGAACAAAATCACAATTAACAGAAGACTTTGAATTCTGTTACACAGTGTCCATAATTTGGTGCTTGATATGACAATATGCAGGTGCTAAGCATGAGCAGAGTTGGTGCTGCAGGAGCAGTTGTTCCTCTCATCACAGACACTCAACAAGCTAAGGTGCCAAACCCTCTTCTAAATTTTCTTCTCTCTCTCTCTCTCTCTCTCTCTCTCTCTCTCTCTCTCTCTCTCATGTTCTAATTAGGAATAAGAACAACTTGATCATTGTTCTGATAAGTGAATCTATGTCAGGGTGCCAATGGTTCGTCGCTGTTGCCGTCAGTTGGCCAAGTAACTGACATTTCATTCAATGAAATTGCCTTAGAGCAAGTAGTGAGGCTGATGGAATCAGATGTGACCAAGGCAATGCAGCATCTCCAAAGCAAAGGTCTCTGCCTTATGCCAATTGCTCTTGCTGATGCCATATCCACAGAAAAAAAATCATCATCATCACCAGCTCCTACTTCTGATGATTGGAAGAAAACCGGTTTCAACGATAGCGGCCTTGTTCAAAACAACAGCAGCAGCAGCAGCAGCAGCAGCTTGCCTGAGGTCAAACAAGAAGCCAAGAACCATTCTTTTGCTGCGAGATAACTTAGAACAAGAGATATATATAACCTTTGCCCCCTTATTATTATTTTTTCTAGGCTTCTCTAGCAAATTGGGTTAGTTGCTACTTCATGAATTTAATTTTATTTATTTATTGTCCTTTGGCCTTCAAAAGAAATCAAATTCTGTAGGGTTATCTGTCATCTTTTCAACACACACATGGCAAACACTATGACCATCTGAATCAAAAAGGCATGCACCAGCAATGGTTCATATTTCATGGCTTAGTTTTGACTTGTAGCAGTTGGATCAGTTCAATCACGTGGCCTTGGTCACGTGTTGTCTTGTTTGACCAATGACCTTGCGCTCGGCATCTACTCAATAAAATGACTATCGAGATGACGTATATGCTTTAAAAACCATTGGCAAAAATGGTATCTGGGATGAATTATTTGCTATAAATACCGAATTTAATGTGGTTTTTTCCACTTAATTAGAAAAAATATCATATTCAACTCACATGAATGAAAGCAGAAATACTTTCATTTCTATATGAAAAAAGAAGTCATTCCATCGAATTACAGAATAACTCATATTTGACTTAAATAAATACAAGAAAGATAAAAATTAGCAATGAATCATTGTCGTTTATAAAAATAAAACAAAATAAAAACCATTGGCAAAAATCACATTCATCTTTTCTCACACACATGCATGACGTGCTACCGTTCTAGTTTTATCATAAATCAATCTCTAATATAAAAAGTTATCAGATGTCAATTAAATTGATTTCAATTTCGACATGCCTTTATCTTTTTATCTTCACATGCTCTGATTATATTATGCAAATAATTAATAATAATTATGGTGATTCATGAGTAAAGAACCCTCCTTTTCTTCTTCGACGTGCCACCACTCCACACAAAAATTAAAATAGTATTCCAAAACAATATATTTTTAAAAATAATAAGACTCACATGAATGAAGACAGAAATACTTTCATTTTTATATATAAAAAAAGTCATTCCACCGAATTATAGAGTGACTCATATTTGACTTAAATAAATACAAGAAAGATAAAAATTAGCAATGAATCATTGTCGTTTATAAAAATAAAACAAAATAAAAACCATCGGCAAAAATCACATTCATCTTTTCTCACACACATGCATGACGTGCTACCGTTCTAGTTTTATCATAAATCAATCTCTAATATAAAAAGTTATCAGATGTCAATTAAATTGATTTCAATTTCGACATGCCTTTATCTTTTTATCTTCACATGCTCTGATTATATTATGCAAATAATTAATAATAATTATGGTGATTCATGAGTAAAGAACCCTCCTTTTCTTCTTCGACGTGCCACCACTCCACACAAAAATTAAAATAGTATTCCAAAACAATATATTTTTAAAAATAATAATAATAATAATATAACAAGCCAAAAACAAACAACAAAAGACAAAAAGATAGAGGAAGAAGGTAGAAAAATTTGCATGAGAATTCATTAAATAAGTCGGTGGATCTTGGCATGATATATAGAGTAGAGTTTCAATGGCAGCGCCAAAATGGGGGGAATTATAGTTACAGTTGCGGTTGACATTTCGTCTTTCTTTATCTTGTAATTTTTCGTATGATTATTATAATATTAATTTTTGTGTGGTTTATATATTTTATGCTCCGTGTTAGTTTCCATGAACGAATATATGCAGGTTTGTCGTTGTATAAACAAACAATTTTGAGCCGAAATTAAAACATTTATATATTCTGCATATAAGACGTGGTTATATTTCTGGTGGGGTCTATCGAAGATTTTGCGCCTTGTTTGATTGATTAGGGCTTGGGTTGTTTGGTTTGGCACACAGATAAATTGAATTGAAGAAAGAAAGCATTTTGGGATTGAGCTCTGTAATTGTTTGCAATCTCTCAGAATTCCAATTCGGAAAAGCACTGAATTTGGGGACTTTCGCCATGGGGAATTGAATTTGGCTGCTTCGCAACTCTTAGTCCTGGTAATTTATGTTGCTTTTCTTCTACACCATGAGAAAATTAAGCTTAAGTTGTGCCTTTGCATGCAACCCTTTTGCTAGCTACAAAGGGTAATTCTTTTTTTGAATTCTCAGTTTCTCTGCAAACCTCAATTCTCAGGTTCTCTTTTTATGTTTATGAATTTTGGAGTTGTCAATCCAAGTATGAGTGTTAAGATGACATTTATGTGTACATTTTCATTTCAATGAGCTCTTAGCAATCAGCAAGGCCTACCTTATTGAGTTCCAAATTCATAAAGTGGTGATCTTGTTGGGTTTTGCAATTGGTTCATTTTCTTTGTTTTCTTTTGGATTTTTATTTCTTAGCAGGTGCATTCATACCCACTTGTCGTCTGTTGTGGGAAGAGTTTGCAATGATCCTCTCATCATGAGTGGGCTTGGGTGGGGTAGTTGTCCATGGGCACCCCCGACAACAAACTATCCGAGTTAGTTGACATTTTCAAGTCTTGGATCCCCAGGAGGTCCGAGCCGCCCAATGTGTCCAGGGACTTTTGGATGCCTGATCAGAGCTGTAGGGTATGTTATGACTGTGACTCTCAGTTCACAATATTTAACCGGAGGCATCATTGTCGACTTTGTGGCCGAGTTTTCTGTGCCAAGTGTACTGCAAACTCTGTTCCTGCCCCATCTGATGAGCAAAGGGCTGGAAGGGAAGATTGGGAGAGGATTAGGGTCTGTAATTATTGCTTCAGGCAATGGGAGCAAGGGATAGCAACAGTTGATAATGGCCCCCCTGCACGAAGCCCTGGCCTCAGTCCATCACCATCTGCGACAAGTTTGGCAAGTACCAAGTCCAGCTGCACCTGCCACAGTAGTAGCAGCACTATTGGCTCTACCCCTTATTCGACTGGACCTTACCAGCGTGTGCCGTATACTTCTGGTCTTAGCCCTAATCAATCATCTCCCCAAATCGATTCAGTTACAGCCACACAAGACAATTGTACATCTCAGAGGAGTATTAGTTCTGATGCAGCCATGGCAGAGTCGTCTCCTAACCAATTTGGCTTTGGCATGAACAGGTATCTCCTGCCCTATCTGAATATTTTTTTCTGAGTACTTTCACGAATTGATACAGCATTATTTTCTCTAGTTTCATGTGTTTTCAATTGTCCTTGTAAGATATTTGAGTATTTCTGAATAAAGAAGACAAACTGTGGGTTGAAAAGTGAATAAAGAGTTTCTGTTTCTGTGAACTATCATTTGACTCATTCATTCTTCATCTAAGGTGAATGTTACCTGTGAGACATTTATTGTGTTAGGTCATATTAATGACTGTATTCTCATATTCTTACATCTGATTCTTTATAAGGTAATTAGTTTCTTGTTTTTACTTATCCTTTGATACCAGGAGTGATGATGAGGATGATGACTATGGCGTTTATCGTTTAGATTCAGAACCAAGTAATTTCTCTCATGCCAATGACTATTATGGTGCAGTCAATATCGAGGAGTTCGATAATGTCTATGGACCACACAATGTGCATCTTGATGGAGATAACACGAGTTCCTTATTACCTGAGGGTTTCAATACACAGGGTGTAGAGGGAAGTCAGGAACTCAGGGAAGAATCATATGAACACGATAATTGTGATGAGTGCGAAACTTCTCCATATGACCTGCAAAGTACAAATGCAGAACCTGTGGACTTCGAGAACAATGGGCTACTTTGGCTCCCTCCAGAGCCTGAGGATGAGGAAGATGAGAGAGAAGCTGTCTTATTTGATGAGGACGATGATGATGGTGGTGGTGTTGGTGGTGCTTCTGGGGAGTGGGGATATTTGCGTTCTTCAAATAGCTTTGGTAGTGGGGAGTATCGTACTAGAGAGAAGTCAATTGAGGAGCACAGGAATGCGATGAAGAATGTGGTGGAAGGTCATTTTAGAGCTTTGGTAGCTCAGCTTTTGCAGGTTGAAAACCTACCTCTGGGTGATGAAGACAACAAAGAGAGCTGGTTGGACATAATTACATCTTTGTCATGGGAGGCTGCCACACTCCTTAAACCAGATACAAGCAAGGGTGGAGGAATGGATCCTGGGGGATATGTGAAGGTCAAATGCATAGCTTGTGGGCGTAGGAATGAGAGGTAATTTTGATCTAAAGTCTTGTGTATGTTTTCACATTGCAGTGCAGCTTAAGGCACCGTCATTCGCTGTAGTATTTCAGTAGACCAAATTCAGAATGGTTCCTAAAATTTTAGCTTATATTTGTGACAGTCCTGTTTTTATGCTTATGCAAGCATTTCTTGTTGGTTCTATTATCAATGAGTATATTTTAGCTATCGATTTGGGCTGAAGTGTTAATCTTTAGCTATTTAACCATATCTCCTGTTATTGAACCATTTATGTGTCCAAGATGGAGATTTCCATTCTACACAAATATCATTGTGAAAGCTTATTAAAAGAAGATGGCCTTTGTCATTCTGTTAGACTGATGATTCGTACTTTTAGGTTCTTGGAGGTGGATGATATGTTTTTGCTGAATAGATGCTCTATATGCTTTCTTGAATGTTCGCTTAATGTCTTCCATCACCACCATTTATTGCAATAAGGCTTAATTAAGGTTATATGTTCTTGTAACAAATCACCCATTTTCATAATTTTGACGGCTTTCCATTTCATTTTCTTCAGTATGGTGGTTAAAGGAGTTGTTTGTAAGAAAAATGTGGCTCATCGGCGAATGATATCAAAGATAGAAAAGCCACGCTTTTTAATCCTTGGAGGAGCTTTGGAATATCAGCGTGTTTCAAATCTATTATCAAGTTTTGATACTTTGTTGCAGCAGGTTGATTTTACCTTTTCCCTTTTCCCTTTATTTAGGCTTTGTAAGTTAAAGATTTAAATATATAGGGTTTTGATAAGGGTTTGAACCCTGCCTATGTTTTGTGTCACTTACTTATCCTACCATTCATTTAGCAATCCGGGAGGTTTCTTCTTCTGATGGACTATATTCTCTATTTTAGGAAATGGATCATCTGAAGATGGCAGTTGCAAAGATAGACTCACATCACCCTAATGTTCTTTTGGTGGAGAAGTCTGTATCCCGTTATGCTCAAGATTACCTTCTTGCGAAAGACATATCACTTGTTCTGAATATCAAGAGGCCACTTCTAGAGCGAATAGCCCGCTGCACTGGGGCACAAATAGTCCCTTCAATAGATCATCTCATATCACCAAAACTAGGGTATTGTGATATATTCCATGTGGAGAAATTTCTTGAAGTGCATGGCAGTGCTGGGCAAGGTGGGAAGAAATTGACAAAGACTCTAATGTTCTTTGAGGGTTGCCCGAAGCCCTTGGGTGTTACTGTAAGTCATTAATATAATTACATCACACACGGACATGGTGGATATACAAAATTCTGCTTAAATTTTGGGCATTAACTGGCACTTATTCTTGTTCTTAGACCTTGAATGTATAGGCTAGTTACTGTATTTTCAGTTAGGTTATCTACACAAATTTAATATCCAGGTGGGAGCACAAAAGCAATATACCCGAGACTAGGAAATTCTAATCAGCTTAATAGGATCACCGACCAAGGATGTTAATATTGTAAGATAGAGTTCTTAGCTTGGACTGATGGATTGTGGGGTTGCAATTGCATGCCTGTTTTTGCATTTGTAGTAGTAATTCCTTTTAATCTGTTTTCTGTTTTAAGAAAATTAGAAAAAGAAGAGTCAGAAGTATTCAGATGAATTGAATTTATTTCAGATTTTGCTCCGTGGTGCCAATGGGGATGAGTTAAAGAAGGTGAAACATGTTGTCCAATATGGAGTTTTTGCGGCTTATCACTTGGCCCTGGAGACTTCATTTCTAGCTGATGAAGGTGCTTCACTTCCAGAACTTCCTTTGAAGTCTGTGATAACTGTTGCATTACCCGATAAACCATCAAGTATTGACAGGTCTATTTCCACAATACCTGGTTTTAGTGTCCCAGCAGCTAGCAAGCCTCAGGGTCCCGAAGCTAGCAGTGAACTACTGAAATCTAATAAAGGCTCAATTTCAGATAGGGACTTGTGTACCAATATCGACCCCGTTTTGAATATGGAAGGCGCCAATTCAATTTGCTCATCTAAAGCTGCTTGCTCTCAAGCTTTTCTTGGAGTTCATTCCTCGGGCTCTGTAGAACCTAGATCTCCCTTCAGTTCCTTGTCTCACCCGGGAGAGGATATCAGAGATTCCTACCGTAAAAAGCTCCCCGGAATTTGTGCCTCTGAAAATAATATTGATATAGGTTGTAAAGAATCTTTCCTGGCCAAAACAGATAAGGCTGGAGAAGCTTTGTTCAATGATAGATTGATCTCTAATTCTTTTGGAGCCTCAGAGGCATTAGAACATGGTGGTGGCAGTAGCCATGCTGATAATGTTGCTTTAGCTGCAAATCTTGGAGAGGCTCCAGAATTTACATCCATAAAAAATCATAGTGATACTCACAATGAGGAGGTGGAATCTTCAAAGGAAGAGTTTCCCCCGTCACCTTCTGACCACCAAAGCATTTTGGTTTCCCTATCAACACGTTGTGTGTGGAAAGGAACAGTTTGTGAACGGTCCCATCTCTTTCGAATCAAATACTATGGAAGTTTTGATAAGCCTTTGGGGAGGTTCTTACGAGATCATCTATTTGATCAGGTACTTTTTATTGTCAATCATTACCTTTTTCCTTTGCTAAGTTGATATGAAATATATTTTTCTTCAGCACTATCATAACATGAAGTTGTCATTCTTCTTTATTAGAGTTACCTTTGTCGTTCATGTGGGATGCCATCAGAAGCGCATGTTCATTGTTATACTCACAGACAAGGGAGCCTTACAATATCTGTTAAGAAACTCCCAGAGACTTTGCTACCGGGGGAAAGGGAAGGCAAAATTTGGATGTGGCACAGGTGCTTGAGATGTCCTCGAACCAATGGCTTTCCTCCAGCAACTCGCAGAGTAGTCATGTCAGATGCTGCTTGGGGTTTATCTTTTGGGAAATTTTTGGAATTGAGCTTTTCAAATCATGCAGCTGCAAACAGAGTCGCAACCTGTGGTCATTCCCTTCACAGAGATTGTCTTCGGTTTTATGGGTATGTATTTTCCCTTATGAACTGCTGAAACTTGCACTAACCGGTCTCGGTCCACCCCACCAAATAGAAAATGTTGAAGAAGAAAACAGTCAGGACGTGTATGAAATTTTGTTTATCATTGTACCAGATAGACACTACATTCATAATTTTGTCATAATTTCTCAGCTTAGACATCTGTAGGTTAGTCAGGGTGGTTTCATAACTGTTAACTCAAGGTGCTCTGATTTGGGTTTCTTGGGTTGAGTGGTCTAGACTTCAAGACATCTTGTCACCATTCTCAGTTTACCTTTTAGTTTCAGAGAAAAACTTGTTCTGTTGCATCACTTTGTTTCTTTTTGTTCTTTCTAAGTTCTCATCTAGACACTAAAGCAACGTTATTTGGTATCTTCTTATCCTATTGTTCTTACGTGTACAGTTTCGGGAGAATGGTTGCTTGCTTCAGCTATGCCTCAATTCATGTTCATTCTGTTTATCTGCCACCATCCAAACTCGAATTTTACTATGATAATCAGGAATGGATACAAAAAGAAGCAGAGGAGGTGCAGTTTTTAAATCTTAGTTGCTATAGCAAGTGATTCTAAACTTCTCAGTGCTTATGAGATTGTTGATCTTGTGTTACTAGGTGGGTCATCGGGCAGAGCTTCTATTTACTGAATTGCGCAATGCTCTTAATCAAATTTTAGGGAAGAGACCACTTGCAGGGACACAGGATGGTGGTAAGAAAGCACCTGAATCAAGTCATCAAATTGCAGAACTTGAAGAGATGCTTCAAAAGGAAAGAGAAGACTTTGAGGTAGTTCACTTGAATCCCACCCCTATTCCACCTGCTCCTTCGTACTCGAAGTCTACCCGGCATTATTAAATTTTCATTTCCTTTTTCACTTGTTAAGGAAGTTCTATTATTTGCATTATTTGCTATCTCACTGGTGACATGGCATTGTTTAGGAATCACTACGAAAAGTTATGCATAGGGAGGTGAAGTTTGGCCATCCTGCAATTGATATTCTTGAGATCAATAAATTGCGGAGGCAGTTGCTTTTCCACTCTTACATTTGGGACCAACGCCTGATTCATGCTGCCAGTTTAAGTAACAAAGGTTTTCAGGAAGGTTTGAGCAGTTCCCTTCCGAAACTCAAGGAGAAACCTCTCAGTTCTATGGAGAAGCTTGCTGAGACAAATACAAACTCCAAGCCAGGTAAAGGAGTTAGTAATTGTGATTCCTCTCTTCTGGAAACAAAGGCCGATATCAATGTTAATCAAGGAGGAGATGTTGGCTACTTTAGCCCGCCTGGAGGGGTTCAGAACAAAACTGAAATGGGTCTGGACCTGAATCATAGTAATGAGGCTGATCTTTCCACTCCTTCCTTTCCAAATGTCATAGATAAATCTGATCCATTGGAATCTGGAAAAAGTGTACGAAGGGCCCTCTCAGAAGGGGATGAGTGTCCAACAGTGGCAAATTTATCTGATACCCTTGATGCAGCTTGGACTGGTGAAAGTCATCCAACTAGTACAATACCTAAAGACAATGGCTATTCTATTCCTGATTCAACCTTAGTAAATTCTCCAACTGCAATAAGAAAAGTTGCATCTAATTCAGATTTGCAGAACTGTACCATTGACCAAGTTGGGGTACAGGTAACTCATTCTATTAGCTCTACATTGCATCTTAAGGGATTCGACAAAAATATTTCCTTGAATGCTCAGAAGCTCTTTATTGGTGAGGGCAATCCTGTCTATGTTCCGTTGTTCCGGGATTTGGAACGGCAAAGTGGTGCCAGGCTGCTACTGCCTATTGGTGTTAATGACACTGTTATCCCTGTGTTTGATGATGAACCCACTAGTATTATTGCATATGCAATTGTCTCGCCAGATTACCATTTGCAGATCTCTGAGTCTGAGAGACCAAAAGATGCTCTGGATTCTTCAGTCTCATTACCGCTTTTTGATTCAGCAAATCTTCTCTCACTTACCTCTTTTGACGAGGCAGTTTCTGAGACCTACAGGAATCTTGGTTCGTCTGATGAGAGCCTCATATCCACGTCACGGTCACGGAGCTCTCAGGCTTTGGACTCACTCTTGTCAAAGGATTTACATGCTAGAGTTTCTTTTACAGATGATGGCCCCCTTGGCAAGGTGAAGTATACAGTGACTTGTTACTATGCAACGCGTTTTGAGGCTTTAAGGAGGATATGCTGCCCTTCGGAAATAGATTTTGTGCGATCTCTTAGCCGTTGTAAGAAGTGGGGGGCCCAGGGTGGAAAGAGCAATGTTTTCTTTGCAAAAACCTTGGATGATCGGTTCATCATCAAACAAGTTACAAAGACGGAGCTGGAGTCATTTATCAAGTTTGCACCATCTTATTTTAAGTATTTGTCAGAGTCAATTAGTACTCGAAGCCCGACTTGCCTGGCAAAGATCCTGGGTATTTATCAGGTATTCTTCGTTGCTTTTGCTTTCACCAAAATGCTTAATGACTTTATGTTGAGGTTATAACCTGAGCTATAAAATTATCATTTGCCTTGGTAACTAACTGCTTCTCCTGCTGCTGCTTTCTTGTTCAGATATGGAACTAGCAACTACTTATAATCAGATCAATTAGTATATCTTACCTCATTCATTTTCACATCTCAATCTGGACATCTTGTTGCATTTCATGTGGATTTTCTTACTTGTCTAATCTCTATTGAGAAAACCAAATTCTTTTGACTTGCAACCCAAAAAAGAGTTTCACCATAAAAAGAAATCCTGAATATGATATACTACTTTTCACTATATCTCAGTCTAACTCACATTCTTCATTTCTTTTTTGTCATTAAGGTTTCATCGAAGCATGGTAAAGGAGGGAAAGAGTCCAAGATGGATGTTTTAGTAATGGAGAATTTGTTATTTAGACGGAATGTCACACGGCTTTATGATCTCAAAGGATCTTCTCGATCACGTTATAATCCAGATACAAGTGGGAGCAATAAAGTTTTACTGGACCAGAATCTGATTGAAGCAATGCCAACTTCTCCAATTTTTGTGGGTAACAAGGCAAAGCGGCTGCTAGAGAGAGCTGTCTGGAATGATACTGCATTCCTTGCTGTAAGTTAGATCTAACTCCCTGTCGTGGTATTAATATTTTCTCAGCAATCAGAAATCCTAGTGTTTTGTTGTGTGATTTTTGTGGCATCCATGTTTTACTAATATACTTTCATCTATTTTGCCAGTCAATTGATGTGATGGACTATTCATTACTTGTTGGCGTGGATGAGGAAAAGGATGAGCTAGTTCTGGGGATTATTGATTTTGTGAGGCAATATACATGGGACAAGCACCTTGAAACTTGGGTGAAGACCTCAGGCCTTCTCGGCGGACCAAAGAATGCGTCTCCCACTGTGATTTCACCCCAGCAGTACAAGAAACGTTTCAGGAAAGCTATGACCACTTATTTTCTCATGGTACCTGATCAGTGGTCTCCCGTAACGATCGTTGCTAGTAGGTCGCAATCTGAACTTTGCGAAGAAAATGCGCAGGGTGATGGAGAGCCGTGACACCTTTTAGCCTGTATATGTCGAGATTTAAGCCGAATAATCTCAACAACTTTTACTTGTATATGTGAAAATCTGAGCTGAATGAATAATGTCCACTGCAAAGCTATATACCAATATGCCTCAATTTCTCTCGTTTTCTTTGTCTTGCTCCCAATGCCAATTTTTTAATAATTCTTTTGATATAGGCATATGTGAAAACTTTTTCTTTATAAGAAGACGTGGCAAGGAATTTTTCGCGAGGCATATTTCTTAAGCAAAGTTGATATCTTTGTCTTAAGACCCAAAAAAAGCAAGGTTGATATCTTTGTCTCTTCCAGGCTATTCCCTTCGGAAAGTCCATCTTTGGATGCTCAGCCATCACTTGGCAAATCCAATGTAAAAATGAGAAAGTATATATTAAATGCACGACCACTGTTAGATGTTGATCCAGCGGTTTCCTTGACAGCAAATTTCCTGGATCCACACGTCTATACTAGTTCATATTTATAATAATAATATATAAAAAAACTAGTTTATATAATTTATACAAACTAAATCAGTGGTGATGATCCCTAAACCCTAAGATGAGAAATGGGGTCTAAGATGAGAAATCACGCAAAAATTTCCGTCATAATGTTTTTAAAAAAATCTATTTGTGCAGGAGCCGTTTAGAAACGATAAAACATATACATTCTCATAAGCTGTTTCATACTGGTTTGAAGGAGACGTGCAATTATGTTGTTGCGTACGGTCAAATCAAGATTATCAACATCCAAAGTAGTTTTAAGGAATTTTTAGTTTCTAAGGAAGATTGGAAGACATAATTATTTTCTTTGAATGACAGAGGGCGCCAAATTTGCCAAATTTTGTATCTTGATGAATGTTTTCTGCCGTTTAGTTTTATACAAGTGATATTTGCTTTGATTGCTAAATTCATTGGCATGGGCAGCAAGCTAATGACAAGCTCAGGCATCGGCAAGGTCTCAATCTCTCGTGTTATCATAAGCTCAGGCAAGAGCTAAATTCTATGCGCCTCGGTGAGTTATCGGGCAACGGCCCATTTTCCAGTTGCAAATAGCATATTCTGAATCTCTTATATAAAAAGAATGACCGTTCACAAAAATAGAAAATGTGCTTCACTGAAACAGCCTATGAGCAATCTGGCTGATAAAACACCCTATAACACTACCCATCGGCTGATTATCTGAAGCCAAAACTGATACATAAATTCGTCCTTTCACCAAAAAAAGTGTTGCAATATTGCAGCATTTCTCTAATCTAACAATAACAACCTCTAGATCATCCAGCTAATAAGAACAACGTTTAAGTTCACAAACACTCTAAAGGAGATTATCCAGTTGTGCTTGAAGTTCTTGTATGGAAGGCATGTTTATGATGCCTTGTATCTCTTCGGGGGAATACTCGGCCTTTAGCAGGGACTGTACTTGCACATGAGCTTCCATGATATTTGTCCTGCATTAAAAAAAAAAAAAAAGTTCGCAACTTGTTGAGATGTTGGGCGTGATAGATATTATCAATGCATAGATCCAAATTAAAAGCATCCAATCGTCAGTTCCAAATGTTACTAAAGGAATATAAATAATTGATATCAACTTAATCAGTCCGAGGAGTGCATGTGGAAAACAAAAACCATAAAATTGTGCCTTGTACATGTGAATCTTGCACTTACTTTATGGGTTTGAATAGAATAGTTCGTGTTGATGGGTTCTGCAGATAAAGCTTCATCTTTGTCATTACTATTGGCAACTCTTGCTGAATAGCAGCAGCTACCTGTTCCAGATATGCATTACGGGGATTAGCTCTAGTTGAACCTTACGACTGGAGAAGTTATTTTAATATGTGAAGTCCTATGTCCCAAACAATGCCAATTTTGATGTGAAACAAGAACCCCAGCAAACAAATATATACACAGCCCTCACTGACATTGCTCTCCACCACAGCAATTATTTGAAATGCATACCTTTTGAACAAGTTCAGCCACCTTATCTGGAGTTGCAAAAGCTTGATCTTTGAGTGGTTTGGCCATAACCGACTCTGCCTTTTGATTCTGGCTGCCAGATGACATTGCAACTTTCACAGCTGTGACCTATAAAAAGGCACAATGAAGATCTTTTAGACATGATTAGGCAATTTATTCTAACGTTCTGTTTGTTTATTACTTGTGTACTTATATCTAAGTGTCTGGTCTCTCATTAGCTCCAAAATACAAGACAATTTTCCAGCCATGATACTAAGGGAGAAGCGACAAACACAAACCTTGGTAACAAATGAAAGCATAGGATCCACAACCAGCTTAGTGACTGACATTATGAACTCCTCACAAGTGGTTTTCAGGCTTTTCTCCAATTCCTGCAAGTACATTAGCAGGAATGGAAGTGAGGTAAAGACCAATTATGTTAATATAATGAAGCATCCACAGAAAATGAACCCCAAAGTGACAACAAATAAAAACAAAACCTTGCTCTGAAATAAGAAATCATAGATTGAAAGGAAAATTGACAAACCTTCTTAGCATCTATTTGACTTTCCAAAACTCGGGGAGATAAGGTCCTTGCCAGTGAAGTTGACCTGGACCAATCAAATAAAGAGGCTTGACCTCTAAGAATTCGTCTTAGATGCTCCTGCGCAAGGAGATTGAAAAATATTAAGATTTCTATTCCATCGAATTTCAGGCATTTAGGGAACTTTTAACGATGCATTGTTACATTTTCTCAACATAAAAAAAGAAGATGCATTGTTACCTAAACCACATAAACATTCTAAACATCTTGGTTGATGAAACATGCCTGTCTGGTTGGGTAAAAACGAAACCTAAACTAGAGAACTTATGAGTTATTTGAGAAGAATAAATTAGCTCCACTTAGTGGGGTTGTGGGCCACTTCTCTATGTAATGGATGCTACAACAATGCACCATTTCCCCTGCTCTTTGAAACCCTAATAAAAATATAATGCAGTTGGATAGGACAAATTTAGCTTTGGAGGAACTAACCAGCAAGTGTGAGAAATCGAGTTCCTTATGTGTGACAGAAAACTCAATATCGAATGGTGCAATCTGTGAAGACAAAACAAATGTGTTAATAAGTCATTTTTAAAAGAATAACCACTTATGATATATACAGCAGAAATGAGGGATCACCTGCTCCCTTAAGATAAGAAGATTCTTTATGAGGAAAAGCTGACCATCCATTGGTGATGATCTCCTTGCAATGAGTTTGCTCGCTTTCTGGCAAATGAAAGGAAAGACAAACTTTTGTCACCATATTAAGGCAACACTAACCAAATCCCATCATCTTTATAAACACGGATAACTTATACGACAGCAGAGTTACATAAAAAAATTAGTGTAGAACTATTCACCTGGATAGATGTTGAACAAACTTCAACCACTTCCTGAAAGACCAAAAATAAAAGCCAAGTGTTTAACAAAATTCATATAAAGGGAATTTATTTAAGACAAGTATAACATGTGGTGGCTGTACAAAGGCTTAAATACCTGTGCTAAACCAGTGAAAACTCCTGGCTCTAAACAGCGATACAACTTTGAAAGGCAAGATATCGTTTTCTCTAGAGGTGGATACCACGTTTTGAAGACTAGGTTTTCATCAGCCTGCTGTTTGACAAAAAAATAATCACAGGTGAGTCCATTAAAGCAGCCAACAATGACACAGAACTGGAGCTAACAGTAGAAATGATCAGCTTGGAAATATTTACACGGGCAAAGGCATACTAGTGTCCTAGAGGTAGACTGCAAACCTAACGGATATCTTTGACAAAAGAAGTGATAAATAAACTCTTGGGTCACTGAATGGCATCTCTAGAACCCATAGTTTGTCTCTCGGTTGTGGATATTTCAATAAGTGACCTACCAATATCAACAGACTGAACAAGTAACTCATTGAGGGCATGGAAGATTACATAATGGAATATCAAAATTATTAAGCCAAGTGCTGGTGTCCCATAAGATATAATTTAGGGATACATAACTAAAAATATACTATATGTCAAAGAGAAAAAAAAGGAAATGGCAAAAAATTTACAGAAGTAGTTTCAAGATTATCTGCCACAGATCTTTCCAGCTTTGCAGGGTAATCCAAGTCTTCATCCAAAGGAAAATAATTTGCTATCTGAAAAGAAACAAGAGAAATCTTAAATAAATAAATAGAAAAAAAAAACAAAAGGAAAAACGTAGCTAGTCAAGTAAAATATACAAGATATGCTGGAAAAATAAAGTAGAAGTGCTGGCTAAAAGGTGGATAACAGGAAACAATGAACAGGGGAAAGACCAAACATCAGTAGAAAATTAAGAATAAATGTAATTACTTTTTCCTTCTACAGCATGTAAGCACTTGTGTCTCCACTGGAAAATAAACTTGTTTTTGCAAGCTCATTGTCATTTTAAGCTAGATATTAAATTGATGCAAGACATAGATTAAAATCAAGCAACACGAGACAGCAGACCATTGAATCAACAAGTTCAATCAATATTCAAACAAATGAATATTTCCATTCATTTCATTCTACCATTTAGGAAAAGGATCACCTTCCATTTCCCATTTGTTTAATTGAGAAGTTCCAGTGTTTCAACAAGGATGTCAAAAGTGTTACTCCTTATAGTAAAAGATATCCAACAAGATTTAAAACAACCTACTGAAATAAAACATTAATCAAAGTTACAGAAAATCACCACTATCATCAAGCAGAAAAAAAAAAAATATAGAAGTGGACAAAGTAAATTGAAAGAATTATGATAACAAAGAGGTAACAGCTGTCATATGAAATGAAATCAACAAACAATAACTCCCAGGAACAGGAATCACCTCATCACGAATATGTGTTCGAGCACGGAAAGTCAACCGTTCATGAACATCTGCAAGAATTCTCTCTAGTGTAGGACGTAGACCAGCTAATGATTCACTCCTCCGACTTAACTGTTCACCTAGGACTTCAACTTTCAATATATCAACAAGTTCGCAAAGAAAATCAACATTTGTTTCATGAATAAGTTTTGGCCGCAGTGTATCATACAAATATGTAGACCTGCATTAAGTTATCACCATAAGGAGGTTATTATATAGTTTAAAGTGCACATAAACCAATCAAAGAGCCAACCTCCACCTTACAATGTAACAGCCTAACAAGGAACAAAGCGAAAAAGACAGAAACCAATCAAGCTTGACTCGCCTCTGGCACATGTAATTTAACAGAGATTGCCTTACCCCAGTTATTACACGTCAACCTCTAAATAAAGCAAGAGAGAGAAAGAGAGGGAGAGAGAAAAGGAGACCTACAGAGGATCTATCAATGGAGCCAAACTTGAAACGTCCTCTGCAGAAGATGGGAAAAAATGATCAAAAAGTTGATGCTCAAGCTGACAGACCTGCAAATAAGGAGTTTCAAATTCAATTACAATAGAAACTTTATTGTCCTACAACATGAATTATTATATTATATTCTGAAAATGAAAAATAGAATGAAAAACCTTGATCAAATATAAAATAAAAACAGAAAATGATCACTCTCATCAACTATGACATGGAATCCAAAGATTGCTAAATTGTACCAAGTGTGACCTTACAGCATACTCAATATATCTATGCAGCATAAATTGATATATGACAGTAAGTTGCATATCATATTAAATCACACATCACAGATATCTTATGCTGTCCTTAATTAGGACAGGGTGAATCATACCATCCTCAGTTTATATTTATAAGTCCTTCATTGCCAGTTTTTTTAAAAGGAGTCTATTTCGATGAATATCCTTGTAACATATATATATCTTACCTGCATTAGATATGCACATCCAGATCTAGTCAATGATGGCAAGGCCTCTTTCTTGGCAAATTCAGATATCCGTTGATGTACTATACCTCTTACCTGGATAAAAAGGGGGATATGATAAAAGTGATAAAATGAATAAACTAATATAGTAAACAACCAATGATCCTTTTCAAAAATTAAAAATAAATAAATAAATATAGCGCACCAAGGAAAGTCTCTGTTCACAATATAGTTTGTGGCATTCCGCCAGGATCTGAGTATATTCTTTCCTTGATGATCTGCTTTCAATTTCCTCCAGCACTGGCTTAAGCTGCAGAGATTCTATTTGTTAGACATCAACACTTAAATGAGTTTGAAGTTAATGCACAGAACTGCATTCCCACATTAAAAATACTAGTGTAAAAATGTTTTCCAGGATCAACTGGCAATCAGCCTTTCAGGCCCCGACTGCTAAATGCAGTAACCACATTTCAATTAATCCCATGGATCATTCCAAGCCAAAAGGGGTTACTGTTACCTCACTTGCTGCTGCCTTGAAACGGACATATATAACAGATGCTTCCACACCCTCAGAAACAGATGCTTTGCTGCCCCCGCTACTTCGGATAGCTGCCTGTACCTGATGCAAGACAGTGAACATAATACAAAGTGGTGTAATATGCATTAATGCATGTATATACTGAAGCCTACTACGAAAGATGTGTTCATGGTAACTCAGTTCAATATGGTAACTTTACCTGAGAAGAAGCACCTTTGAGAACTGAAAGTACATGAGAACGAATCATGCCCAAAGCTCGAGACTGTCCAAAACATGTATATTTATATATTACTGAAGGTCAAACTAAATCTTACAAGAAGATGAATCTCCATTCTATACTATTCACTTAATCAAACCTCTGGCAAATTGTACCTGCAATTGTCGAAACTTGAGTAGGTAAACACTGGATTCTGCATATTGTGGATTGCTTTCAACATACCTACAGTAGGAACAAGTCATTTGAAAACAATAAGTTTTAATCTCAATAATATATCCTTATTAAATGCTCATTGTTTCCTAGTATCAATGACAAATTTGCAAGTGTTTAACGGAATAGTGTCTGAGGCATAGAATTACTAATAATAAAGGTATCCCACTTACGATATGCAATCATCAAGGCGTTTGAGAAGAGGGAGAAAGTTCTCATTTAGAACATTCATGTTTGCAGAATAAAAATTGGTCGCAATCTGCACAAAATTGAAGATTTAAACATGAATTATGTATACGATATATTTATATGATGAATATAAATATATATACTCTGGATGGTATTACATACAGACTTTGTGCATCATGTTATTTTCTTACAAATCTAAACAAACCAAAGAAGGTAAGATCCTTGGCACAAAGATTCAAAATATATACTTCAGTTTAAGTTTGAACAACACTACAAAGTAACACCTGAAAAAGGAAAATTCATACTGAGGAGAAACTGACTCAGATTCTTGAAAACTTAAAGCTTCAACACAGAAAAAAAAATTCATATTTTTATATCCATTCATTGCCACGTATATTAGAGATTAAAAAAACCCCCACAATCTCAACAAAGGAATATTATTCTAGGTAAGGTAGCATTCAAACCTTACATTCTCCAATTCATCAAAGTAGTTCAGCTTACTGCGGAGTGCTTCTGAAAATTCAATCAGTCGTTGCTTCTCTATTAACTGCAAAGGAGAAATGAGGAAACAGCAAGTTTTAAACAAGTTTTCAGGCACCACATACAGTGGTTTAACATGACACCAAGGAAAGTGTAACAAAGAAAAAGGTGACAATAGAAAGAAAATCCCACCAGTCTGTCGCATGCATCGTGAAGAGTTTTAGTCTTCGTTGCTACTGCCTGATGCTGAAGTTGCAGTTCATTAAACAAGTCTAGGGTGTCATCCACCTGCATAGAATGAAGCCCAGCTATTTCAAACAAGCATAACAGTCTAAAACAAAAGTGCCTTCAATGATACTAATAGATATATAACCAATACCTGACCAAGTATACCATCACAAGTCTGTATGCGCTCTGTCAAAGTGTCTACATAGTGGCGATACTTCTCCTCTGTCTTAAAAGTTGAAAAACCCAAAAGAAAAAAAGAAAAGATGAGCAATGAGCGGATATGCACACTTGCTTAAATCATAAGAAGCTGTACTGGTGCTAAAATTGAGTACTAACCTCCGACTTCAAAGCGGCTTCAAGATCTGTAAACCATTTGTAAAACTGCAGGTAGAAGAAGCTAAGTTGCAGTGAAATAGCCATTGAATTGGAAGAGACAAAGGAATGTGATGGTGAAAATTACCTGATTTGTGTTGACGAGAACGGCTTCTATAGCAACAGAGTGTTCCGAGCCAAAGGAGCTGTCCTTGGTGGAGACGGACAGGGCATTTTGATGTCCTGTACGGTCCTGGCCCTAGAATTAACGCAAAAGAAAAAAAATCATGTTATTATGGAGATAAAATCGTGAGGACAATGGAAGAGAAATAAATAGATGAATTTGCATTTGTAAATAATCTGACCAAATTGGGAGGGAAGGGTCGCTCTGCGACGGAATGCGATAGGGTTGCAATGGCCGCTTGCTGCTGCTCCGTTAATGGCGTGTTCTGCAGAGCGAGCGAAGAAAGAAATCACTATATCAAAATCCATATCGAAAGGATCCGATCCGATCCGATCTGATCTGATCTGAAGCTTGCTAAGTGTAATTATAGTGAAAAATTTTGGAGAAAAATCAGATGCATATGAACTGAAATTGTGAATTTGAATCTAGGGCAATGAGGCTGTGCCAAATTGAAAGAAGAGGAAGCAAACACCTGTTCCCAGTTAGATGCGAAGTTGTAGCCCTTGGAAATGGCTCCAGATTTCGGAAGGTTGGCCTTACTTGCCATTCTTAATCTCTTCAACCTTCCTCGCTCTCGCTCTCACAATTCACAGTTCAGACAACGCTTGTGGTTGTCTTCATCCCAATTGCCTACGCCTATTTCTCAGTCCAGTCGCTTCCAATTTTTCTTCTGTACGGGCTTTCAACGATAAACAAGATTTAAACGCGAGCTCTTTGTGTGTATTAGCATCAGGACGACGCCGTTTCGGTTACGGAAAACAGTTGAAAACGGTGCGAAATTGGTTGGTCCTTTTGCCTCTCTTTTTTCATCTTTTACTTTCTGTTTGTAACATCGCTTTGTCGCAGTAAAATTTTAGTGACGCAGTGTTTTTTTACCCTTGAGTTTTACCACGGTTCTGAATTTTGAAGTGTACGAGTACTTCACGCAATAGGTCTATATTTCCATTACAAAACCATTAAAATGAGAGTGAAAATAACCAGACAAAATGGGGGAAAAAACATACTGGAAAATTTTAGGGTTATTCGCAGCAATGGTCCCTCAACTATACCCGTAGTTACACTTTGGTCCCTCAATTCAATTATTAGTTGCAGGGGTCACTCAACTAGGTGCTATGTTGCGTCAGTAGTCCTTCCGTCAAGTCTGTGGCTTTTTCCGTTAAAAATGAGGGTAAATTCGGAAATTCGTCTACAACACTCCCTTTCCTCCACAATCCTCCATTGCCGCAACCTAATGAATGGAGGAAGGATTATGAAGAGTTGGCCAAATAAATCGATGTGGCTAATCCCAATCAAATGTATTTGAGGTTTCTGTTTTCTTTCTAAACGAATCTAAACTTTTTTCATCAAAACCAAGGGCAGTAACCTTCTTCCCTTTCTTCCCCTTCACTGTCTGGATCTCATCCATCATGATGCGGTTACTCACCACATTAAATCCCAAGACAGCAGGGCTAACCTTCTTCCCTTTCTTCCCCTTCTTCTTGCCCCCCCCCTTGGAGGACCCATCTTGGTCAACATCCCAGCCTCTGCACCGTACGAATTCACATCTCCACCACCAAACCCGGTGAGCTTTTGATCATTCTGACTTTGAAACGCAATTTCAAGGACATCAGCCGATAGCAACTCCTTGTAGTCGGCAAAACTCAAGGAAACTCGTATCTAGCAAAAATTTTAATTTAAATCAGTGATACAATTAATTATGACAATTAATATCGCAAGAAGAATGCATCTGGACCAACAAAAAATGAAGCCTATATTAGTATTACACCTCTGATCAAGGAAGCCACATGCCTCAATTGTGTGTGTTGTGTGCCGGTTTTCATGTCCCTAAATCATTTGCTGGGGTTCAATCAAAGGATTTGGAGTCGGCATACGCTCAGCCCAGAAGAGATTGGAGTTATCTTTGAAGGCGGAGACCCACTCCTTCTTGCTCCAGATGCCGGAGCCTTAGGGCCAGGTGGTCTTGCTGACGCAGGAGTCGAAGAGGTCGCGCCAGTACTTGCCGTCGTAGTTCTTGAGGGTGGCCATGTCGTGCTGGACATCGAGGAGGCCGCCGGAGTCGGATCGGTAGACGATCTCATCGAGGGAGTAGGACTCGAAGTCGACGGCGGCAGCAGAGGAAGGGTCGCCGTTGAAGGGGACGTAGTGGGCAGAGAAATGGTGGGTGTGGGTTGTGTTGTGGTAGCGAGCTTTGTCGACTGTTGCAGCAATGGGGGATTGTGGAGGAAGGGAGGGTTGTGGATGAATTTCCAAATTTACCCTCATTTTTGACAGAAAATTTAACAGAGTTTGACGGAAGGACTACTGGTGCAACATAGCACCTAGTTGAGTGACCCCTGCAACTAATAATTGAATTGACGGACCAAAGTGTAACTACGGGTATAGTTGAGGGACCATTGCTGCGATTAACCCAAAATTTTATAAGCTTTTGACAAACTGTTCAAATATTGAATACAACTGTAGACCAAAAAAACAATTACAAACTTGTGACATTTTGCTAGGTTCCTTGCAGACCCTTTACAAGAAAGATACAACAAGAATACATGAACAAGATGTTGCAAAAGTTTTAGCAAGAGCTGAAGTGTACTAGTCCTTGACATCGGTGACACCTTCCGGAGAGATCTGAAACCGTGCTTCGGCCTCAGCCAGACAAGGAGAACTTATTACTTTACAGATCCGCTCCTCGCCTCTTCCTTTCCGGACAGCAAGCCTATCATAAGAAGATATAAGTGATTAGAAATGCTAACACAAGAGTAATTTGTTCTAGGAGGAAGGTATAGAATGAAGTTAGAAGGACAAACCTTGTTGTGGAAGCATGCGCCATGATGTTACCACCAATAGGCTTAACTTGAGGCCCGGCAAAGATTGCAGAACCATCCACTTGTGCAACTACTTGATTTGTGATAACAACAGCCACACCGAACTGCAGTCACAGTGTACAAAAAGGGAAATACCAATAAATAACAAAGCTAAAACTAGGGGGTCTGAGTATGTTTTATAAGTGAAGCTGTAAAAATTTTAACCTCATCTGCTAACTTCTGTAGGCTCCGTAGAAACTTTGCAAGATGCATTTGCCGGGCTGAAAGTTCTCCTCTTCCTGAGAAATCTGTTCTGTAGAGGGCTGTAGCACTATCTACTATCATGAGAGCAAACCTACAGAACCGACATCCGTTAAATAATTAGTCTTAACCTAAAAAGTTGAAGACTAGACCAAACTCTAAACAAGTGCATAACTAGAACTGAGAGGTTCACGACAGACCTTGATTCATGACAACTAACAAATCTCTATACGAGACAAGAGAAAAAAAATGATAAAGTGTTACACCTTGTTTCTACCATCATGGAAGCTGCTTCAAGCAAGAGCCTTGACTGATGGTCCGTGTTATAAGCTCTAGCATATGCCACGTTCTCCAAGACATCAGCACCATTGAGTCCAAACCTGTAACAACAACACCATTAACCATCTAGCATACATAAATCACAAGAGCAAGTTCACTTCAAAATATTTATATCAAACCTCTCTGCTATCTGTAAGAGTCTCTGTGGCCTGAATGTACCCTCAGCATCAATGTACATTGCTTTTCCCTCACCGCCTCCTTGATCCAATGGGAGCTGAAACATCAAAATGAATCAGAAGTGCACTATAATGAATTGAAATTATAGGTTGTAGTTCGGTGGTTTCTGTACCAGCACAACATGTTAAAGAGAAAAGAAAGTCACTTACTTGGCAAGTGACACAAAGCGTGTGACACAGCTGGGTCTTTCCAGAACGGAACTCACCATATATCTCAGTAATAGATCCAGTCTCGATTCCTCCTGTCAGAAGAAAACCACGCGGAAACTTTGATACCACAGAAATATCAACTGAAGTTTAAAGTATTACATTCCTATTGGTAAAACAAGGACTCAATTCTAAGAACTTGCAAGTTCTTGAAATTGGAGACAAGTCTTGGTTAAAAAAAGAAGAATAGTGGAAACTGACCCTCCAATATCTTATCAAGTTCTCTTGATCCGGAAGTAATCTGAATGATTTCGAGTCTCTGAGCGTGGAGCTGACTAGCACTAGTAAAACCCAAAGGCACAAGTTTGGATGCTGTCAATGAAATGAAACAAGCCAGGCAATGGGATATCAAATTATCGCAAATAGTGAATAGCTTCACGTATAAAAATAGTGGGAAAACGAGAAAAATAGATAACAATGAATGACATACCTGCTTCAATGATCTTGTCAACTTTAGCTTCGCTGATTCCTTTGATCTGCAGAAGATCCTTTCTTGGAGAGTATGCAACAGCTTCAACTGTGCAAAGACCCGCATCTTTAAGCTTCTTTACATCAATGGAAGCTATGCCTGACGTCTTTATTTGAAAAAATGAAAACATTCCATCATCAATTAAAGAAAGATTGCTACTTTGATCGAAATATCATTGGTCAGTGAAAATACGCAATCCAGATTAGAAATTTCATCTCTACCGGGATGAACTGATCTGTAACAAACCAAGCCCATACGACTATCAAAACCAGAAAGAGATAGGCCGTTGGCTAGGGTTTCGCATTGCAGGTAAAGAGCAAAACCCAAGACTGATAATTAATAGTAAAATGATAACACAGTTGGATTTCATCGTACGATGGTCAAAACGAGAATAAATAGCAGAACCCATATGAAATATAGAATCTTGAACAACAATTTGCAGAAATTCGAACCGAATTCAGAGAAAAAGAAAAACCCTTTCTTCAATTTTGAAGGGAACAGACGAATCTAAACAGGATAAACCATTGGAAGCATATTGAAGAAGAACCCATTTGGGGAAGCCGCTGAATTGTTCGAAATGAGTGTAAATTTGAAATGGGTTACCTGAAGTTGTTCAACGGGTACAGGGCCGTGCTGCATTTCTTCGTGTTCATCTTGTTGTTGGGCCGTCTTCTGGTTGCTCTGTTGCTCCATGCCTTCGCTAATAGTACCTACACGACCACGACGTGTGCTCCTATACCCCAACTGATCCCAAAACACAGAAGGAGAAACAGAACACGAGAAAAGACAATGGGAAAGAAGGAGATAATTAATATTTTCAAAAGCGTTTTTGGGGCGCCAAAGTACACACAGCTTGCCGGGGAAGCTTACTGAAAAGGCTCTACAACCTATCGATATGGGCTGGATCACAACTTTCTTCCGAAAGTAAATGCGCTGGTGGCCCAATTTTGTAAATCCAATTCATCATACACCCATCTCAGCCTAAATGTCACAACTACAAATGGCTGGGGTGCGTGTGCCGGCCCCATTGCATCCAAATTTGAACCCCCTCTCATAAATTAGAATAGTTTAGAATATCGGTTAGACATTAGATAATGAATAAAGAGCTCAAATAATTTAAACTTCTAAAGCAATACTTCCATTTTTTTTTGTCTGAACCACAAGGTGGTCCTGGATGGGCCCTAATTATGGGTGGCACCTTTAAGCCTTAACTACAACCCAGACTAATCCCCGCTCACACCAGGTCGGCCCGTAAAGGGTAAAGTGTTGGCCAAAGTGGTGACTCCATACGAGAGCGGGGATCAAACCCCTGACCTCTCTTAAGGAATGAGAGTGCTGAACCACTCACACCAACCACCTTGGTTAATACTTCCATTTTTAATGTGGGATAATTCTCTAAACAATCAATTTATTTAGTATTGCAAGAAATATAATCTACATGAAAAAAGTAATCCAACATTGAAAACTCACATAAGGATAGACTTTACCATTGCCGAGTCTTATAGCATAGGCTTGTAATCAAGTGGGGCATTAAAGATTAAACTAGACTACACTAGCAAAATGCATACACCCCTACCCGCTATGGGTAGGTAGCAAATTGAATTCACACCTTGCATCCAAGGTCTTCAACAAGATGAATGGAGTGGTGTCACTACCAGCCTTGAAGGTCTTAGCGGCTTGACCAACCCCTCATCTCACAATCACTTCTTATTTTCCTTGGGCATTCACTTGATCATAAAAATAGCATTCATATTTACCACTTTAATCACAATCTTCAGGCTAAATGAATTAGAATCAACACGCAAGTTTTCAAACCTTTTTCTTAATCTCACAACCACTTTTTTATTTTTCTCGTCATACATACCATATTTTTGTTATATATATTGTTCGCGATAAGCGTATAGGGTTTATGATAGTAACCAAAATTATCAACATATATGAGCAATTAATTATGTAAAAGTGCTATCATCACTAGCCAATACAAATATAAAAACGTAGGGTTACAAATTTTAATTTTTCTTCCCGTCATACATCTTAGAAAGTAAATTTTGGTATTTAACCCTATATAGTAAATTGAGCTTAGACCCATAAAATTCATTTTAAATCACCTACAACCATTCCCTTTATTTTTCTATTTAAAATACCCAATTTTTTCAAATAATACCCAATGACTAGGATCCAATTAAGCAAGTTACCTAATATAACTTAAAATCTAATTTATTGTATTTTTCGGTTTTCAAAACTACCCCTATTTATAAGTTAATGTGTTATGGGGTGGTGTAACTAATAACACACGTTGAATTTGGAAAGATCTCCAAATGGTTGTAATGGATGTAGGAATTAATTTAGAAAGTTATTTGAAATTAAATATTAAATTCAACATTAAAGTATTAGTAATCTATATGTGATTAACGTTTTGGTTTATTTAATAAAAAAATTATGTTGTTTTCCTTTTATGAATTATATGACTAGTAATCTATTTTATTATAGGTTTATGAATAATAGTGTACATTCTAATTATGTTGAAAAATAATTTGATAATCTTTTTATTGTTTGTTTTATGAAAACAATTTTTTTTAAAATGAACTTATTTTTTTCTCTACAAATAATGTACCTATTTTTTTTCTCTAATAATGTACCTAGTAAAACAATTTACTTAGTATAATGAACCTATTTTTTCGCTAAATTTTGTATCTATTTTTTTTCTCTCAATAATGTACCTTTTTTTTTCTCTAATACTGTATACCTAGTAAAACAATCTACCTAGTATAATGAACTTATTTTTTTCTTCTAAATAATGTAGTATCTATTTTTTTCTCTAAATAATGTACCTATTTTTTTTCTCTAATAATGTATACCTAGTAAAACAATTTACCTAGTATAATGCACTTATTTTTTTCTTCTAAATAATGTACCTATTTTTAATTTATAAAAAATGTGCATAAATTTCAATTATACGACATACCTATTTTCTATAAATTATTGTGTACCTATTTTTAATTCCTGAAAAATGTACGGAAATTTCAATTACAAAGTAACTGACCTATTTTTGTTAATTTTTTTGGTAAATAATATACCTATATTTTTATATATATATATATTTATATTTATATTTTTCATATGTACATTATTGGATATGTAATTTACATAATTTTTTTTCATTTGCAATTTTAGGGGGCGATATTTTAGAGGGAATGGCAACCAAAAGAAATGGGGTGATTGATATGCTATTAATAGGGAGTTTTAATTACAATTATGGAAATTAATGAAATGCTTGGAATAAATTATAAATAAAATATGAAGTCTGATGGCAACGATATAAAAACATAGGAATACTATGACCTCTTATATCCTACTGGTCATTTTAGTTTGAAATTGGTTTTTACACATAGATTTATAGAATAATGGGTATATGTCTAGGAAATAAAAATTGTAGGGACCTATACTAGACAAGCCCTAAGCTTAAAAAGATGCATATGCTTAAACTTTGGTACATCGACTTTAAAGGTTACATGTGGTGCATGAGATCTTCGATGTCCACCTCTTCGTATTAAATTCGAGTAAAACATCCTTTTCATCCCAATCAATGGAGGCCAGAAACGAAAGTGACTCCAGTAGAAGGCAGCCATGAAGTCCCAGCAATAAAATTAGCAACAGTAAACTCAACAGCCACGTCAGCTCCAATCACATGAAACCCAGGCCATTGCACCCTTTTGCCCACTCCCGCCCCCGGCCCCACATTCGCATACTCCGCGAAGTACAGTGTCTTGAGGCTGGATCCTCCAGCCCCAGGCCACTCCACCCAGCCTTGGGGTGCAATGACGTCGTCTATGGTTGATTCCATGACGACGGCTCTAGAGTATTGCTTCCATGGCCTCCCCAAATACGAGCTGTAGGAGTGCTTAACTGGAGAGAAGTCCGAGCTGGGTATGATCCTACAGTTTTGGACCGAGAACCCAGTTTTTTGTCCAGGATCAGACCTACCATTTGCCAGAATTGCATTGTAGCCCTTGTGTCTGCGTAGCACCAGATCACAACTCTGGAACACAGCAGCAGCGTTGCCAAAGATGAAGTCTATTGTGCCATAGATGTCACATTCTCTGTAGAACTGACGGAGGGCATAGGCATAGAGAGTGTCTTGGTAGCCAACAATGCTACACCTGTAGAGAACTGAGTAATCAGAAGAGATGTAGAGAGCCAAGGCTTGCTTTCCTTCAGGGCCTGCTGTGTTTTGGAACCCTATATCCCTAGCAATGAACCCATCTCCTGTTACAGCTGCCCATGCCATGCAAACCAGGAAGAAACATTACACAATGTTTTTGGCAATTAATCAAATCAATAATAAACATTACATGCACAATTCAATTATCATCCAAAATCTGGATGAAGATTATAGAGGTAAATAACACATTATTTTATCACGCTGTGTGACAAGTACTTATTACAATTTTAATTAGAGATATTTAGTGATATACCCATTCTTAGCACTAATAATATAGATAAACCATACATCATTGAATTTCTATAAACAAACCCAAAAAATGACAGCTGACTCTATTACATTTAAGTTTGATTATTAAATTACTTTGATACCCTTTTAAGTATTTTGGATTTTTTTTATGAGGTTTTGGGGTTGGGCTTGTTTTACGAAATTGATGGTAGTTTTGTAATTTATAAGAAGTTAAAAGTCTCTTTATTATGTTGTAAATGGACTTTGGATGTGTTTCTAAAGTCCATTTCATATAGGATATTTTTATAATTTGAGCCTCTATATTGGGTATAATAGTGAATCTCCCTTTTAATTATTAGGGCCAGTTTTAAATATTTAATAAGACATTTCAATTGACACGTGATGTTATGTGATTATTTAATTCGAAAAAGTGAATTTTACCTTTTATAAGACTCGCAATACCATAAAATGTTTGTGCTGCCAAACTGTGAAGCCATTAGAGCACTTCCACCAGTTTGCCCTTTGCCATGGCAAGAGGGGGTTAGGACAGCTACTATTCACATGAATAGTGGCTGCCCTTGCAAAAGGTTGTGGTGTTTCCATCAATTGTCATGGCAACAACTATTCACATGAGATATGAGGAGAGAAATTTGTATAGAATTTTGGTGTGGGAAGTGAAAACTATGACTAAGTATTTATTTATAAAAAAAATCTGAAATTATTTGTATTCTTTTTAGATTTTTTTCGATTTTTAATTTTTTTTTTTGTTGCTGACATTAGCAAATCCGGACTTGAATTCGGGCTCATCTTGCCTGAGGGCTGGCCTGGTTTCATGGCCCCCAGCAGCTGCCCTGCCCAGCCCTTGCGGCTGGAAACAGTTTTTGGGTTACCCCCTAAATTATACATGACATAAGACTGGCCCAGTGTTAAAGTGAATGAATTATTATCATCATTTGACAGGAATATTATGAGAGAGAGACAGGAATATTATGAGAGAGAGAGAGAGAGAGAGAGTACTAACTGAAAGTGGCTGAGCCAGGCATGGAGGCACCTTTGGCAACGCTATCATCTCCAGTAATAATAGTGGAATATTTTCCATCTCCTATCAACGTAATACCATCTTTTTTAGTGTGAATCTTCTCGTCATAAACCCCTGCCTTTACATAAATCACAAACCGGGCCCCGGAAGCTGCATTGATGGCTTCCGATACAGTTTTGTAGTTGCCGGATCCATCTTTGGCAACCACGGCATCAGCTTTTATGGCGGTTGCCTGAAGTAGTTTCCGGTCCCTTGGCGATACCCATTTGGCAAAAAGCCCTTGGTCAACACTACGGTGATTTGTGACCGTTGTTGTATGGTTACTTGCGATACGGTTGACAAGAGCTAATAGGTTACTTACCAACTGAGAAGCGTTGTCTACGCGCTTGGAAATTTGACCAGAAGCATAGTCTTTGCAAGTGTCTTGGAAAGTCAACGCAGCACTGAGCCATGCTTGGATGTCACGCTTGTTTTTCCTTGGAGATTGTTTGAGTGCCAATAGGGATTGGTCGAGCCGCTTCAAGGACATGTTCATGAGCTCTCCACAATAATAGTCTGCATACATAGTAATCAACATATGGTGAAAAAGGCTTGCATTCACAGACAAATACTTATGTTTCTACACTATATATGAATCCGAGCATGTTTTGTGCACACATATTAATGTTTAGATTTACAGTATGACTACTACCTTTGACGGAATGAACACGTTGAGCTTCACGGGCTCCAAGTTCACCTTCCAAATTGAATTGGGAGCTGAAGTTGACAAACTCGGAGGTGGCCAACATGGTCTCAGATATGGTCTTGTTTGCAAGAGCCAACATTATATCAACATGTTGTTGATCATGCCCTGAACCAGACCCCGTCATGGTTTGAACACATATGCTGGGATATCTTGTAAAGCTGCATTCTTTTTTAACATAAATTTGGTAGCTATCATTGGCTTGCCCTGCCCCTAACACTGAGGCCCCTCCCAGTGCCCAAAACACTACCACAAACTTCATTATTCTAAGTACTACCAGAGAAAACATACTCACAAATGTTTTCGGCAAAGAAAAGAGGCAATGGGGTCTGAAATATATAGGCGAAAGACGTGCAAAATATGCGGAAAAGTAAAGAGCCTTTTTGGTGTTCGTTTGGTGGGCACCTTGATGAAGAAGTGGTGGTGCTAAAATGTCCATGTCATTCTTTAACCTTGAATGCCATTCGATAACGGCCTGTTTGTACACTTTTAGTACACACTTGAGGAGATCACATGATATTTTGTACATGTGTTATAATATGGGTGAACGACGTAGTTTGTTTTTAAAATTTTTAAAGAATATTATCAATAATCCACTTATATTATAACCTACTATAACCATAGCGGAGGTGGTGATATGTCAAATTAATACATGATTTTAAGTTGATTTGCTCTCTACTCTTGACTTGAGTAATCTTATGTTTAGAAATCGGGTTACACTATAGTTTAATGCATTTATGGTGCAATTAGTTCTGCACCAGCACCAATCTGCTAGCTTTAGGAGAATTTTCAAAACCCAAATTATGCATTTTTGTTTTTGTTTTAACAACTGTTATTGACAATCTAAAAAAGTCATCCTGCATTTCAAGGTTTTTTATTAGATTAGATTTGACATGTATATTGATCAAGTGGTTGTGCAATTGTAGAAAGAGATTTCCAACCACCACATGGAAGAAACATTAATACCATGCCATCCTATTCCACTGCACCGGTATCCTGCCCTAGCTAGTTCATGAAGCAGATATAATTATATTGATAAATCAGTATCTGGTCGTAAAAGCAATGGTACTGATATTCGAACTCTAGCATCAAATTATACAAAATTAACATATGCACAGTGTTTTAAGGACCGGTGTCGTACGTATACAACCTTTTTGAGAGATATTCGCATAATTCTTCAGTATTTTATCCTTGTTTCTCTCATTATTAATAAAATGTTGTCGACCGAGGGGTTTACTTCAGTGGTGAGGTCCCTCCCCCTTCCCCCCTTGGTCACCCGTTCAAATCCCAGGATAAGTGCCCCCCTGTAATGTATCTATCGCTAATTCTCAAAAAATAAAATAAAATGTTGTCGCCTTCATGCCCGTTTGGCATTGCTTATTTGGGATGATAAGTTATTTTTAAAAAAATTTGGGAAGCCCAGCCCAAAAGCTTATCAAAATTAATGGTTTAAGTAAATAAAAAAATATAAAATAATGTAAAGTAAATAGTTTTTGCCCTTGCCCTTTGGGGTGGAACCAAAAAAGGCAAGGCTACCACTATTCTTGTGAATAGTGTCAAACCTTGCCTTGCCCTTGCTTTTTGAGGTGGAGGTGCTAAGGGAAAACAGCTAATGAGGTGCTTTCATTTTTTGATTATACATAAATCAGTTTCGAAAAGGCGCTAGGTTTAATGATTATGCGGGAATTAGTACCAACAACACTTTTAACAAAAAGTTTACCAAACGCCAAACTGTTTTCTCTCACATCAAATTTGACAACGATTATTTTCACAGCACATCAATGCCAAATTGACCCTTCGTATAAAATAAAAGGGTTGTTCTCTAAACTTTAGGTTACCTTTTTTAATTATAAAGTATGATTGTTATAATACATGTGGTTAGTGTCATATATTGGTGAAGGGTTATGATCAGGTTGGCTTTTAATATATGGGGGACATTAGCACATGCATGTGTATATGTGATTCAAGTGATTGATGCAGAGAATACGCACACGGGTACCAGTCATGACCTGATCGATCAAGTAGTTTACCAGTCAAGATAATGAAAATTTCAGCCGCCAATGATGACCAACAGTTCATGGATGGGATGAGGCTAGCTAGCTGTTCTGATACATGGGGCGACAAAAATATTGCACAATGGTTGTGTGTGTTCTTCGGATAATAAATTCTTCCATCTATCTCTAGTGCATCTGAAACCTTCGTGTGATTTTCTTTTCTTTATATAGTTTGCTTTAGGTCTTGTCCCCATAGAGTCCGTCCCCGAAGATGAGATTTATTTGTCCTAATATGTTTTCAGCATTTCGTACCTAAATTTTCCCATTTTCAGTATTAAACGGTGAAATATTAAAAACCCAAAAAAAGTACACTTGATTAAGTAAGGTGAAGAGGCAACAAATTGGAACATGATACTAATCAAGCATTTTCTGTTGTAATTCTCTTTCAAACTTGATATCTTTTGCAATTCAAAATCATCATCTTGTTGATGAAGGCAATTCAAAATCATCATCTTGTTGATTAAAAAAGTTTTAAAAAACCTCAGGTATAGCCGATCGGCTATACTATTTATCAGAAAAATTTAGGAAAAAAAATGAATATAGCCGCACGGCTATACTATTTATTAAAATTATTTAAAAAAAAACTGAAGTATAGCCGCATACTATTTATTAAAAAACAATTTAAAAAAAGTTCAGTATAGCCACGGCTATACTATTTAATTATAATAATATTTTATGCATAGAGGGATGCATTCATCTATTAAAGACATGTAGAGCAACCTTTTGTATTTAATACGGTATATAGGATTTTAGGACATGAAATGCTTTTGCTTATGCTTCACTTTTCATACAACAGTTTATAAGAAGAATACTACCTTATCTCTTACTACTATACCTAGAAATCTTTGTTTGAAATCGAAAATTTTATAATAAAAAAACTTGTATTAGCATGAAACATACGTACATGTATTGTACGCTGGCTATACGATTAGTTTAAAAAAGGTGAATATTCTAAACTACTCTTATCGATAAACAAAATTCAAGGGAAAAAAAAAAACCAGTATAGCCGCGCGGCTATACTATTTTTAAGAAAATTTTAAAAAAACTGAAGTATAGCTGCAATATAATTAAAGAGTATAGCCGTTCGGCTATACTATTTATTTAAAAAGTTAAAAACCCCCAAGTATAGCGCTCGGCTATACTATTTATTAGAAAAAATTTTAAAAAAACTGAAGACTATAACTAAAGAATATGGCCGTTCGGCTATACTATTTATTATAAAATTAAAAAAGAGAAGCCCATATTGACTCTTCTGGGTCGGGTCAGGTGGTCTTGACCCAACCTGAGAGGAAGTAAAGACACGACGACGATCTGTTTGTAAAGTCCATGTCGTTTGCTGGAACTCCCTCCCTTCTTCTGAATGTACGAACGACAAGTCATAACCATTCTCTCTCTCTCAGTCACTGAAGCTGTGTGGCAGAGTAAATGGCGGGAGTGAAGTTGCTGACGCTGAAGATAGGTGGCTTCCGATGGACTTAGCCGAGCTCTTGAGTCGTATCATCGTGCTTGAACAGCTGAACTCTAAGCCTCCTGTAAGTAATTACCAATTTCATATTATTTCGAAGAAATTAATCTCTTCCTTTTAGCTTTTGAATAGATTAAAGCCAACCCTTCTAATGCACTTGTTTCAGAGTTTTTCACACGTACTTTTTGTGTGGTTGGGTCGTTGTAATTCTCTTTCGAACTTGATATCTTTTGCGATTCAAAATCATCATCTTGTTGTTTTAGTAGAAAAATAACAAACCCAACTGAAGGCAGTGTTCGAAAAATCGGCCTAGGCGGTTCCTAGGCGGTTGGCGGTTCCTAGGCGGTAGGCGGGCGCCTAGGCGGATCCTAGGCGGTAGGCGGGAGGATAGCGCCGCGATTTCGCCCTAATCGTTAGGGGTAGGCGCCAGGGAGTTAGGCGGCGCCTAGGCGGGTCGGGTGGCTGCTTCTCTACTCTTCTCGACCCAACCAGTGGCAGCGACGGCTTCTTCTCTACTCATCAGAGGTATTTTTGAATTTTTCTTCTTTTCTTTGTAGCTGATGCTGGGCTCATCTTATTTCAAAGGTGCGCAAGAGGAGATGACGGAGGCAGAGAAAGAGCAGAGACGATGGAGGCAAAGAGAGATGGGAGACGATGGAGGCAGAGAGATGAGAGCTATATAGGACACAACGGATAGATAACTGAGGATAGGGTTCGTCCAAAAAAAGGTGAAAATAGAGTTAGTGAAACGCTATAGTTTCTCTTGTGGGCTGGTATTTTAACAAGGATCTCTTATGGGCCCATATACTGAAACATAACCTAATTTTTCGAACACTGACTGAAGGTGTGTGAAGTTTTGATGTAGTTAAACCCCACATTTTGCAGGATGTGGTCTTCTTCTTTTTTCTCTTGATATTGCTCAACTTTTAAACCCCCTCTTGTATTATAGATTCAAGGTGATCTTCTATCTTTGAGTTTTTTCTGTTAAACTGTAAACCATGTACAAAAGAAGAGAAGTGAAAGAAATTTTTGCATTTGGAGCAAACTGTCAAACAACACCAAAAACAAGGCAGAGTCCATTTCCCACTTTGCAGCACCACAAACAATACATCTTTTCCGTCGCATCTACAATTTATAATTCCACCCTCACCACCAGGACAGATCTCTATCCTCTTTCTGGAAGAAGTTTTCGAATTAAAGCAAAATTTTGAAAACATGGAAACCTAGCATTCAGTTCTCTGGTACAACCTAGCATGTAATGAATCATCTACATGATGAACAAATGTTCTCATACGTAATTCATTTTTTTTCTTCTTTTCGTTAGGGCTAATATATATTAGTGTGTTGCAAAGTACAACAGGATGCCAATTTCACTGCCTTGTTGATCAATTTGAAACAAGAAATTGACAACATCACCATTTCAATCAAGACACAGATGTTCCACTCTTGTTGATCAGATACTCAGTCGTCTCGGTTTGACAGATGAACTCCTTAGTTTTCAGATAGGCCGAAGCGAACAGGAACTCCCTTGGCCCTGAGCCAAGCATACCCTTTCAAGAAAGGCCCTACAGTATACTTCATAGCCTCCTGCTTGTCAATGACTTTGTATCCAGACCACTTGACCCTGTTATCAGTCTTGGCACCTGGTCCCTTGTTGTTATACTCTGCATAATACAGCGTTTTCAGTGCAAAGTCTCCTTCCCATGGTGTCCATCCATCTGGGTGAATCAGATCCTCAATTGTTGAGTCCATCACTATGGTTCTTGAGAATTCCTTCCATGGCCTCCCAAGGTAGGTCTTGAACTGAGACTTTACTGGCTCAAGATCTTTGTCAGGCATGATTTTGCAATTCTGCAGAACTATTCCTGTGGTTTCCTGTTTGTCAGCCCGTCCCTGGGCAGTAACAATGTTTTGTTGGTTTTCCATAGGTTTCCTGACGTAGATCAAGCAGTTCTGGAAGATAGCAGCAGCGTCACCAAAGATGAAATCAACAGTGCCAGAAATGACACAGCTCTTATAGAACTGCCGATGGGTTTGTGCATACAAGGTGTCTTGGTACCCTTCAAATCGGCAGTTGAGAAAAATAGCACGGTCTGCTTGGACTCTTGCTGCCACTGCCTGATGCTTCGCAGGACCAGCCGTGTTTCTGAATCCCATGGACTTTGCCATAAAACCTTCTCCTAAGGCCGCTGAAACAGAAACAAATGAAAAAGGAATAAGTGCCATTGACGATGGCATTAACTTCTTACAGTAAGTATGGAAGTGGAGCACATCATATGGTTTACAATGGCGAGTTAGGCCTTATATATATATATATATATATATATCAGTTCTTGCCTAAGTTTTGCACATACCAAAAGATGCAGTTTGGAATGTCCTAACTCCGTCTGCATAGTTCTTATTCCCAGTGATGATGCTCTTCTGTGATCCATCACCATATATGGTAACATTTGGCATCTTTTTTGTCACAATCACAGTCTCATCATAGACTCCTCCTTTAACGTAGATGATATATCTGAATTTTCATAAGGGTAAAAACAAACTAATAAATAAAGATAGCAAGTGTGAGTAATTCTTTTTTCTTCTTTTTCTTTTTCAGAAGTGAAGGAACAAAACACATACCGTCCTTCATATTTTGCAGGCATGGCTGCCAAGGCTTCACTAATGGTTTTGAAGTTTCCACTGCCATCTTTTGCCACAGTCACATTAGGTGTGGGCTTCTCATCATTTTTCTTCAACACCCTTCGCTCCTCATGGCTCATCCAGGTAGGAAACCCGTCCTTGTCCTGTGCTAGAAGACGACGTTTTGCTCCCGAAACTGCTGCTGTAACCGGTAGCTGGAATTGGGAAAGGAGTGAAAGCATGGCCAAGGAATTGCTGGTGAATTCCTTGGTGGCCTGCAACATCTTCTCCAAGTCAGACTTCAATTTTCCATCAGGAAACCCATCAACACACGTCTGCTGGTAAGATATGACTGCACTCAGCCAAGTGTTCAAGACACCAGTTCGAATCTTCCCCGAAGCAGTTGTGTTGCCAATTTGAGAAATGGCATCCCCTAATTCGTCCATGGCATCTTCAAACAGCACTTTGCAATCCTCAAATGCTCCCTTCTCTTCTGGGCTGTTAAAAGTGAGCTCGCTGGATTTGCTGTAGGCAATCCTGGCCTCATCCGAGGCTGCTGAGATAGCGGTCTTGATGAATTCCTTCGGTTTAGATGCGCCCTTTGCCTTTTCGATGATGCTCTCGCACTTGTCCTTGTAGTCTGTTGCGCCACACATCTCCTTCATGATCTTCTCACCCTTTGCTGGCACTTTCTTCTTGGCTTGATCGTTCTTGGGTTGAGCTTTTGCTGGAGCAGGCTTAGAATTGGCTGTTTTGTCTTGCTTAGCATTGCCCTTCTTACTATTAAGTTTGTTCAAAAGTAAATAGGCTCCGACAGCAATCAGAATAAGCAGGACGACGACGACAACTGCGATGATAATTCTCTTCCTCATTTTACGTGCCCTCTCAGCCTTTCGGCGTTCGGATATCTGGTCGAAATCCTGGAATGCCATTGCGAGAGTGGCTAAGGCAGAGGAGCCTCTGCCTTAATGATTCAGGCCCAGGCACACGGCAACAGAGAGAAAGAGACTGGGAAGAGATTGAAATACGATGGTGTTTCAGCTTTAATCAATTTCCTCTTCCTATCTCTTTGTTCTTCAGTTTGGAATTTGAGTCTCCATTATTATTTTGGCAATTGACAGAGGAGGGCTGGTCAGGAGAGTTTTCAGGTTTTCTATTTTTCAAAAGTTAGTTAGAGATGACAACAGGGGTCCTTTCCTTTCCAACCGCATTTCCCTCGCGAATTCTTTCCTCCAGCCTCCAGGTGACCTTTCAGCTTCTAAAATTACGTCTAGACCCCCAACTCTCAAACTATTTATGAGAATGTATTGTTCAAATTTGTCAATGAATTCAAAGGCTGTGTTCTTTTGTGAGGTTATGATTTTAGCTCCAACAAATTCATGACTCAGAATCCAATCTACATTCTTCAACTAATTAAAGCACCAATGCTGCTAGAAGGATCAAATTTTGACCACGTTAGCTGTCCATATGATGTGTACTTATAGCATCCATTGTTATGACTTATTGCCACACACATCAACTGCCATGTCATGCGATTAGCTAATACGACCGCAAAACGCAATCCAATCTACATTCTTCAACTAATTAAAGAACGAATGTTGCTATAAGGATCACATTTTTACCACGTTAACTGGCCTATATGATGTGTCCTTATAACATCAATCGTTACATTTTTATTGTTAATCGACACATCAACTACCACATCACGTGGTAAGTTAAGAGGATCATGAAATGCCCAAAATGTATAATAATATCAGAAAATATTTGACCTCATCCATACAACTTCCACCTTTGGTGTACATAGAACATTCGTTCATACAGAAATCCCAAAGATCAGATGCCATCATCATAAGGAAATGAAGTGGCCTGCAGCCATTCATCACCAATAATAAACTCTGATACTGTGAATTTTGCCGCATCATAATAATCCATAATATGATATCCAGTCCACTTAACCCTATTTTCTGTCCCTGAACCAGGCCCATAATTTTCATACTCTCCATAGTACAAAGTGTCCAACCCTAGATCCCCAGACCACTGTCTCCACCCAGTTGGGTCAATAAAGTCACCAATGTAGGACTCTAGGTACACTGTCCTAGAGAACACCCTCCATGGCCGGCCTAGGTAGCTTTTGACAATTCTGGAGTTTGAGTACAAGTCATCAGTGGCCACAATTGAACAATTTTGTATGGAGATTCCTGTGTCTTCATCTGCTGTGTCTCTGGATTGTGCTGTGATGACCGTGAACTGTCCCGGCATTGGCATCTTGGATACAATGTCACATCCTTGGAATATCACTGCTGCATTGCCAAATATATAATCTATGGTCCCAAATATGTCACACTCTCTGTAAAATTGTCTGAAAGAGTGGACATACAATGTGTCCTGGTAGCCATTGATGATGCACTTGTAGATTGCAGCCAAGTCTGCATTCACTCTGAGAGCAACAGCTTGGTGTTTTTCTGGTCCAGCTGTGTTCTCAAATGTTATATCTCTTGCCAGAAACCCCTCTCCAGAAACAGCTGAAAAATGAATATCACGGAAAATCAAAATGGGATTAAATTCAGGTTCACTTGTGAAAGGGGTTTTGGATGCAAGCAAGATTTTATCATATGAAGACAATATAAATAAATGAAATGAAACAAGGGCCGCAGTAATTAAATTTTTAATTACCTACGGTTGCAGATCTGAATGTGGTCCAGCCATCAACCACACTTCTGTTACCAGTTATGACAGTCGTGTCACTTCCATCTCCAAGAAGAACAATGTTGGTCTTGAAGCTTGGGATTTCCACATTTTCAACATAAACCCCTTTCTTGACATAGATGATTGTTCTATCATAACTATTATTTGGAGCAAAATTAACAGCATCAGTGATGGTGGTAAAGTTCCCAGTCCCATCTGCTGCAACTGTTAAAACTTCACTTGGATCATATTTTTCGCCAGAGCTCTGCAGGATCCGGCGATCTTTCCTTGACATCCATGTTGGAACAGCCAAGAGACGCCGGTTTGTACTGCCTTTTGGAGCCCCTGGCTTTGAGATAACTGAGAGAGAATTGCTAACATACTTGTATGTACTAGTTAAGGAATTTACTAGAGCCGGCTTCATAGGGCCAGAAGCAGAATCCAAGCCTTCCAAGCATGTGTTCTTGTTTGTAAGAGCAGCACTGAGGTAAGCTCTTGCATCATTTAGTTTCTTGGTGTTGCCAGCTCGAACCCGAGAGACTGATCTTTGTAGAGAAGAGAGTGTGATTTGGTGAAGCTCCTTACAATCCTGGATAGCTCCCTTTTGCTTCTCAACGATATTTGAGTACTGTCCAGCCTTGTAGAAAAGATCAGAAAGCTTCCCGGCTTCGGATATCGCAACTTGGAGAGACTGGAGGAGGTAGGTTATGATGTTAGGACTGATGTTTATTGAGATTGAAAGCTTCAATGAGTCAAAGCATACATCTGGGTATGGAGTAGACTTGCAGAATGATCTTATTGAAGACAAGTTGGGATTAAAATTAGTAGTATTTGTGGAAGAAGAAGAAGAATTGTGGAGAGCACTGCAGGTTGTTGAGAAGAAGATTATGCAGAGGAGCTGCAACACTTTTGCAATGGAGGAAGCCATAAGAGTAGTGTTGATGGGACAAAACTGACTCAAACATGTAAAAGAGAGAGAAAAAACTTAGTGATGTTGGTTTTTCTTAAATAATTATCTTTGGGAACGTAAGTTGCATGGATTTGCTTAAGTTAATTAATGAATGATTACACGGATTCTTATAAAGTTCATCTTTGAAAAAGTATAATAATAAGACAAAATGATTCTTGTATCTATGTATATATATTTATGCAGAGTTTAATTCCTTTCTTTCACGGGAAATAGACTTTATGCAGAGTTGTTGTCCTGTTGCAAAGTTCCAAAGCAGATTAAGGGAAAGGGGAGCTGCATTCAGAAAACCTTAATAATAATTTCTACACACACACACAGATATATATATATATATATATATATATATATATATATATATATATATATATATATATATATATATATATATATATATATATATATATATATATTGGTCCTCCCATCTCTGCAAGATATTTTTCTGGCGTGTTTGAGAAACTATGGACATGGGCCACATGGCCTTGTCCTTGGCCTTGTGGGCGTGGGCTAGGCAGAGTGAGTCATCTCTTGGAGTTTGTGAGTCAAGACTTCACCGAATCCATGAAAGCTCAAGCAAAAGTCTCACTCACAAATTCCAAAATAAGAGTTTGATATGAGTGTCTAGTACTCTATAGGATAGAAATTGAGGTGAAGGATTTTGCTAGGGACAGTTGCCCTATGAGCAGACAAGATGCATCAATGGCCGGGAGTCATCCACGCGTTACATGTATCGACGAATAGTTGAGAGTCGTCCACTCGCACGGGGGCAACTTACTCAAGCATTGCTCGTGTTGTGAATTTGTGTGGGGATATGTAACTTGGACTTCCGTGAATGCCAGGTTTTCCATACTAAAACACAAGCAGAAGGGATTACAACTTGATGGAAACGTTCACAACTTTGATAGAGAGACTTAGCAAAAGCATTAGATGATTTATTAACAGGTAATATGTTGCCTTACTATAAATTAATACACACCACACTCTTGCAACTTGACCTTTGTCTGGGGAAAAATCACGGGGGACAAAGACAATTATAAGCTTGTATTATTTATTTGTCCTGATATCTGCCAATATCTAACATGCCCAGATTCTTTTCTCAACAATTTTTTAGACTTCTTTATCTACAGAGACCTGTCTTGTTTATATCCCACTTGACCGACTTATCTTAGCATCGCCAACAACTACCTGGTTATGCTAAGAACTATAACCTATGGAAGGGATTCTTTTTTCTTTTTTCTTTTTTTTCATTTCTTTTTAGACCAGTTTTTTCAGAAATGGTGGTTTTTCTCCTCATATTTTGTTACATACTAAGATGAATTCATTTTGCAAGCTCCTACATTCATCACCATGGCACACAAATAACATACTTATCACAGAATTTAGCCAAAAAAATTTGATTTAAGAAGAAGATATGATTAGGTACAAGAGGTGAAATTACACATTAACTGCTTAAATCCTTAAACCCCAAATTCCGCAGTATATTTGACACCAGTAGAGGGCAACCACAGGTTGCCTTCAATAAACTGGGCCACAGTATAGTTCTTGGCCTGAGTAGACTCGTTGAACGCTTGATAGCCGGGCCACTTGACCCGGTTACCGAGACCCGCCCCGGGTCCATAATTCATGTACTCTCCATAAAACAATGAATTCAAAGCAAAGTCACCATTCCACTCAAGCCACCCTTCAGGCCTTACGACATTGCTCAAGAAAGACTGCATAATTACAGTTCTTGAATATAGCTTCCATGGCCTACCAAGATATGTGGGTGTGGAGTTGACTGAGGCAGCTTCCAAGTCTGAATCTGCAGTTATGTTGCAGAATTGGATTGAAATTCCTGTTGGCTCATTTGGGTCCTTGCGGCCTTGGGCTGTGATGCTGTTCTTTTGGTTTGGGAGGCCTTTTTTGGCTAGGATTTGGCAATTTTGGAACACAACTGTGGCATCACCAAATATGAAGTCAACAGTGCCACTGATTTTGCAGTCTCTGTAGAATTGGCGCATTGTGTGTGTGTAGAGTGTGTCTTGGTAGCCCCTTATGTTGCATCTGTAAAAAACTGATAGGTCAGAATCTGATCTTAGTGCCACTGCTTGGTGCTTCTCTGGCCCTGCTGTGTTCTCAAATGTTATGTCTCTTGCTATGAACCCTCTGCCACTAACAGCTGAATTCACACAAAGAAAAACAGATCAATTTTGAATGGTTGAATGCTAAATTACCATTAGTGTAGAATGTATAAGAACGTAAAATATGCGCCAGTTATATATAACCTCTTTGTCGGATCGGATACATGTAGGTTCTACAAAGGTTGTATACAACCAATGCACACAAAAATTAATTGCAGAAATAGATGTACATATCAAAATGATAAAATGTTTTCTGATATCAGACTATTACATGAGAGCCTATGCTAGGTGAATTCAAGAAATTAAGTATATGTTTCCTGCTTGACCCCCTCCAACCAAAAAAGAGGTGAGCCTTTGCATGTGACATAAGACTTGCTAGCTCTAGCAGCTTACAATATGTATTGGATCCATGCACTTCACTCTCACACCTCTCATCTGCCATTTTGTTGAGGTTAATTGAATTGGTTGGGATATCATTTAAGATCTCAAGGGTACGATTTTTTCTAATAGTCTTAGAATAGCAAACCAGGCCAAAGTTGACAAGATAAAGCAGAGAAAGAAAAACAAAACTAATTCTAAGGTACTTTGTGGCTAACAAAATCAGGGACCAGCAACAGGAAAAGTAAAAGAAAATTTAAACAGATGCTTATTGCTTACCAAAGGTTGCAGATCTAAATGTGGTCCAGCCATCCACAAAGCTTCTGTTACCAGAGATTACAGTAGCATCCATACCATCTCCAATCATCATTAGGTTCCATTTTTTCTTCTTAATCTCCACATTCTCTTTGTATGTGCCTCTCTTGATGTATATAACATATCTTCTCATGCTATAATCGGGTGCTGCTAACACGGCATCCGTCACATTTGTGAAATTCCCAGTGCCATCTTGAGCTACAATGGCATCAACAGAGACCCCATTGGCTTGAAGTAGTTTTCGATCTTTGGTTTTAACCCATGAAGGGATTTGGCCATTAGGCCCCTGCTGATTAGAATTTGGGTGCACTTGGGTAAGAAGTTCTTGGACTAAAGAGGTTACTTGGTCAAGGCCAGCTGAGACCAGCCCTTGGACAATGCTGTTGGTGCCTTCAAACCCATTACTGCATGTGTCCTGGTTAACAAGTGCAGCGCTCAACCATGTCCTCAGATCAGAACTTAGCTTCCCAGTGCTGTTATTTTTGCCTGAAAATAAATCAAAATTTGTGCCTCTTTGTTAATTTGGTTAACTTTTGCAGCTGAAAATCATATAAGTGTGTGTAACCAAATTGTATTTTGTGCATGATTTAAGCAAGCAAGATTAATCACAGCCTTAAGCTAAATATATGACTTGCATGCAGAGCAGGTTGGAATTTGCAGAGGAAAATCTTCTACTATATTTTTTTTATAGCTTAGATTTCAAGCCACCCTGTGACCTCATGACCCAGAATTCAAAGTTTCCAAAATAAGTGGCAACGTGTCAACACCTACAGAAAATGCCATAAACACTAAAACATCTAAAAGCAGAAACTTCAAGTACTTAATTGACTGGGATTGTTCAGGATTTAGTTACCCTTCTGATTCTGGGAAGCAGAGAGAGACCAGTTCAACTCATCAGCAGAGAAGTCAAGCAAATCAAGGCAGTCGGAAATGGCGTTGGAAAGCCGAAAATCTCCAAAAGCATTTGCAAACTGAGAGAGAATGGAGGCCACCTGTTGCACAGCATCAATGGTGTCCTTCAAAGAGCCTGCAAATTCAGAAGCAGGAACGTTCAAACACTCTGTCTGTAAATCATCTGTGATGCTGCAGCTAGCAAATGGGATGAAGCTGCTGCTGAAAAAAGCACACAATAAGACTAACAAAAGCAGCTGCTTCCCAGCATGCAATGGATTATCAGAAGCCATTAGCAAATATGGCACTAGTTAGCTATTAATGATCAAAGCCTTAAGGCCTACAATAAACTTGAAGTGCCTAAGAATGATGAGAGTGGAGAGCAGCCTATTTAAGGCAAGCAGGTATGGGATTTTGAGAAGGGAGGTTAGCTAGGCAGGTGAGGGAATTTAAGAGGGCCGGTGGATATGTTTATGTGGCATGAGTCAGAGTCAAATCGCACTAGAAAAACTTATGTAGGGTTGTTCTTGTCGCTCCAAAACGTGTAGATTGGATTGGTAGAATAATTTAACTAGAAAATGAAATGTGTCGAAAAAAAATGAAATTTTTCATCGAATTTAAACATATGTTAGCTTTTAACTAGATTGTTTTGCTGCATGACACTAATACGTGATGGAAACAGTTTGAAATTTGGATGAACCCTATGTGTCGGTGTTGGGATTTCATTCACCTAATCTAAAGAGTGGTCTTTTTCTTTGGGTATCAAACCACAAGCACTTTTCAAATGGACAAATAATATCAAGGGCCCTCTCCCATTTGAACGTCTCGTAGACTCAAATTAGAGGCCATGCATATGCACATTATTTGTCCCGTCAGCCTCCATTGCTCGCTTTCCAAGACCAATTGAATTGAGAATTAATGATGCTAATTAACATAATTGCAGTGTCAGCGTGCCACGTAGACATCTCTATTTCTCTAGATTTCTGCACCTGGTTACCGGTAAAGTCAATTTGTTATCCAGGTAAAAAAAAATTGTAAAAAAGTGAGAGTTGAATTCTGCTTTTCAATAGCAATTAGAATGCATTGTCCATATTATCAAATATGAGCAATTTTTCTTTTTTCAAACTTTTTTGTCTTGTTTTGTTTTTACTTTAGTATCATTGTCACATGGAACCCACAAAGAAAAGCATTGTAATAGAATATTTGTGGTGAAGGCATTTATAACGAGAGTTATGGATGAATTAATGAAGCTATAGGAAGGCACATGCATCTATGACGCAAGTTACAGAGAAAAGAAAATATTTTTGTTCACTACTTTTAACTCAAAGTGTATTTTTATTATTATTCTCAACACTTGATATGTGTTCATCGGCATAATTACAGTTTACTCTTTATTTTGAATTTATGAAACCATGATTATGTCAATGAATACGTGTCAAGTGTTGAGAAATGTAATGAAAATACACATTGGTTAAAGTGGTGAGTAAAAATATTTCATAGAGAAAAACAAACTCTCATCCATCAAATTTTAATCCAAAATATCCTCCACCAAAATAAAGATTAATTATCATTTAGCTAAGTAAATAAAAAAAAAAGAAAAAGAAAAAAGAATATTAATACAAATCAACCATATGAAATTGAATGAGATTCTGGAACAGAGACACAGTCAATGGCAAAGCCTATTGCAACCACTAAACAAGTGTGGACCCCAGAAACCATACATGCATGTTGACATGTTGAATTATAAAACAAAAATAATATTATTATATCATGGGCAATTACTGACGTGGATTAAGATTATAAAACCGACAAGTTTTGTAATCAGAAATAGAAGGAAGCAAAGAAAGTGTCATGTTCGAAATTAAAGAGAAAAGGAATAACCTAATTGCTTTTCCAAAAAGCAATAAAGGCTCGAAGAAGGAAATGGCTCATGGCTTTAAAGAAGAGGGAAGCAGGACGACGCAAAAAACGCGTTTTTACAGCTTGGGTTGCTTGGACTTTTCTCCAAACTGCTTTAATTTTCAGAAAAGCAGTCCATATCTATAAAAACGCGGTTACAGTATATTGCATTGTCTGACTCTCTGTGTGTAAACAATTAAGCTAAGCCATGCATCTTAATATAATTACATGCACGTCATTATATTGATTTGTTGGCAATATTAATTGTCGATCCAGCATCAGCCCCACATGCACGTTCTTTTCTGTTTAATAAATATTACCATAAGTTCCTTTCTGATTTCTCCTTCACTAATGAAGTTTAAGGACCAATACTATCAATGCTTTGCATCAAGTAAATTCAAAGTGTTTAATTTTTTTCCCAATAAATGTTGGTTATATTTCTTTATGTTCATTATTTGTAGCAGTGTTTATATTATGGGTGAGGGTTCTAGCGTAGTTGGTATGGCCCTGAACTGAACCTACATACGTTGTTATTGTTTCTCAGGAAATTCGTGCAACGAAATATCCTGAATTTGATATTTTTTACACCAAAATATTATCTTAAGGTATTCGTGCTTATATGACAGCTCAAGATCGGACTCATGAAAAACCTATAGATTCTACCATGTGGAAACGCTCTATTAAATTGTTGAAACAAAAATTATTTAGTATATATGCATGCTTTAACTTTATCACGTCTCTCGATCTATCCTTGATTTTGTGACCAAAAAGATAATGTAGACTTGTCATATCAAAAATTTCATGCACAATGTAGGTAGCCATCTTCTACAACTTTCATGTTGCATTGAACTGTGGATTCGTCTTTTCGACGCAACTATGATTCTTTCTTCTTTTATCTTAAAATAGGCTAAAGTTATGAGGTAGAAAAACACAGAGGAGGTTGGGTGGGGGCCAGTCTGAGACAAGGGCTGCTAAATTAATCGACTTTTGGGCCGGTTTGGTTTTTAGAAAATCTTTGCTTTCTCTTTTATATGCGATTTGTCGGATCATATTTGAGGTGGTTTTGTAATGTCTTTGAAGCTGCACATGTGATTGAAATTGCAATTCATCTCCACCTTCCTCTCTTTAAGAATGCAGTTGAACCATATTCGTTCTCATAAGCCTAAATCTATTTAAAAAGAACTGGACAGCTTTGTTTTTGTTTTTGTTTTTTTCATTTGGGTAAATTTGCAAGCTATGGATACATCTGATTTGGGCTGCTGAAATCCTAATGGCCCAAAACATATAGTGGGCTTATATTCTTGAAAATTTAGACGAACATATAAAATCCAAATTCATTCTTCGTTTCGTTTTTTGGAATAGAATGATAAGCGACTTTGGAAGAAACTAGCCATAAAACGTGTGCTTATATTATCCAAAAGCTTTCAAGTTTTATAGTAAACTAAGCCCATATATCCGAAAGGTTCGCACTTTTATTTTGCAAGTTCATGCGTACTTCAATCTAGATTCATAAAGTTTTTTAAATTTTTTTTTTATAGAGACAATTCAGATCAATAGTTTAAAATTGCTAAAAACTTACTCTTCTTCCGAGATCCAACTCTCAAATTCTTATTGTTCTCCTTAATGACACTAGCTTGCCTTCCACGTTACGTTACTGCTAAACAGTCATAACTCATTTACATGATATTATAGTATTTATCTGTGTATAGGTTTATTATCGTGTACCATGGTTATTAAGAGAGAGAGAGAGAGAGAGAGAGAGAGAGATTACGCTATGGTTACTGGGTGGAGAAGTGGTGTGGAGCTACGAGCCATGGTGGGCGAAAGTGAGTTTAAATGAGGCCTCTTCTTCTCTGGCTCGTCAGAGTTAGAGTTTTCCATTTATCGTTGTTATGGTGCTCTTTACGAAACCCAGTGCACCATTACAGCTCTCAGGTTCCGAGCTCTTTCTGTCAAAAGAAAAAAGCCTAGAAGGACTGATAGCATTTCCGCAGGTACGACTGGGAGTGGGAGAGAGCTTGTTGTCGACACGACGTCGTTGAGAGATCACGAGGAGTTCATTTACTATCGTCAAAATCAAATCTTTAATAAACTCCGCCCCTAAAAAGTAAAGGGTACAGCCGCTCGGCTATATCGCGCGGCTATACTCTATAACACAGTATCACAAGTATAGCCGCGCGGCTATACTATTTTCAATAAAAACCGTAGTATAGCCGAGCGGCTTTACTATTTATAAAATATAAAAAAACCCGCCTGGCGCTGGCGCCCGTTTAGCCACGTGTTAAAAAGGTATAGCCCAACGGCTATACTATTTTATAATAAAAACCGTAGTATAGCCGTGCGGCTATACTATTTATAAAATATAAAAAAACCCGCCTGGCGCTGGCGCCGGCGCCCGTTTAGCCACGTGTTAAAACAGTATAGCCCATCGGCTATACTATTTTTATAATAAAACCCGCACGGCTATACTCTTTTTTATAAAATTAAAACCTAAGTATAGCCGTGCGGCTACACTATTTTTAATAAAAAGGGACCCGCCTGGAGCCTGCGCCCGCTCGGCACGTGTAAAAACAGTATAGCCGTACGGCTATACTATTTTGCATACTCTCTCTCTCTCGACAGTGGATGCTATGATAATTGTTGACTTGTTGAGAGTGATCTAATTGTATTGTTCTGATTTACTCTTGCAATTGTTAGTTGTTGTGAGTTGGCTTTATGTTAGAAATATGCAGAAAACTGGATCCAGGATTGTTACCCTAAGGGGTCTTAGTGTAAAAGTTCCGATATTTTTTCAAATATGAAAATAACACTAAAATATAATTTTCTATTACTTTCCTCTTATCGTTCCATAATTCTACACATGAATTAATCAAACCAAACAATCAACCCTTTTTTTTTTTTTAAAGAAACAAATTTTATTAAGACAAATGAACAAACAAGAAGTCCATCACAAAATTAATCATAAACCCTAAATTCCAACAAATCAAATAATCATATATAGTCATCCAATCCAATAAATCACCCACACACAAAATCATCAATATTCATCCATTCCAATAAATCATTATATTAGGCATTATCATCAAACAAAAGAATGTAACACAGAGGTTTAAGTATACCAAGAACAATAAATTTATAAAATTAGAGATGGAGGGGGAAAATAATAAAATTTTCAGCCATGTTGAGGGCTTGGGGGGGAGATTTAGTTGGGAACTTAGGGTAGAGAATAATAGAATTTGGGATTTTAGGAGTCCATTTGAGTGTTTGAGTTGAATGGAGCATAGACATGATATTTTATTACATTTATTTAAGTATTTTTATGTTTTTCATAAATCTTTGTCTCATGAAAGCCCACTCTCCACTCTCATGAAAGCCCAATGAAATGGGAAATACAAAGGGTTGTTGGGCCTCTGTATATTAAACGTTGGTAAAGTTGTATGATTGAAAGCAATGGGTTTGGACATTTGGGGAAGTTGCTGGGCCAGGCCATTTATAAAAAAAAAATTCCTGGGTCAAAACGACGTCGTTTTGCCCAGGATGTTTTGAAAAATCAGCAGCTTCTTCTTCCTCGCACAGCTCCTTTCTTCCTCAGGAAAAACATCAAGCACCTGGTGTGCAACTCCAAGGGGTCTCTCCCCCAGCTCCAAGGGACCTCTAAGCCTATTTCCATGGCTTCCAAGAGGTCGTGCGACCCCACTGACCCCACTGTGGCTCCGCCATTGCTTAACACCCACCAGCTTAGTTCTGCCTTGGCTTTATGTCTCCTCCATTTTAAGAACAGAAACAATTCCGTTCTACTCTTATTATCACAAGTGCTTTCATGCATTAGGCCAATGCCAGTCAAAAAATGGTATCAGACGATTATCCAGCATTATCACAAGTGCTTTTACACAACACATTAAAGTTATGGGATCACTGATTATCTAACATGGTATCAGACAATTCTTTGCAAGTGATCCTAAGTTCTACCCATGTTCTCCACTTCTTTGTTGGTTTGCAAGTGACGTATGGGGCTGCACTTGTATGTTTGTCTCTTTCTGGCCATACACTATTTGGAGCCAGTCTTGTCTAATACTAGGAACTTTGAATTAGTTAGAGAATTTAGATTAAACTTTTGCATTTTGTACTACTAGCACATAACTATACATGAAGCAACAGATTGCACCTATATTTCCCATTAAGGTTGACTTTTGAATTTGATATCTTTGTAGTAGCTATAACCTCATTGGAGATACAACTGAGGCAAATGTTAATCTGTTTCTGCACAAACACAAGTGAGAAGTGACATAATCTGAAACATAATAAGATTGTTTCTGGGTACAAAAACATTTATCTTGCTCCTACTTTCTGGCAGGTAGAAATGAGAAAGAATGACATGCTTTGCTGCCAACCATTGCATTAGTGGCCAACTCATCCATACATTGCATATTAGCATATAACAAATGGCAATTCTGTCAGTTCCCTTGGCTGCTGCTTTTTCTAATATAATTATCAATAGATTAATACAGATATCTAATGATAAAAAATAAAAAAAACACAACTCAAAAGCTGCAAAGATAGTCAGCAGCAGCAGCAGCAACAAAGGCAGACATAAAAAGCTTGCTAGCTGCATCCATGGATTCAATTCAACTTAAAAGCTCCAAAGTTTGAGCTAGCTTTTGGAGTTTGGATCAAAACAAAGTTCCTTCATGCGCCTCAGAATCCACTATCTGCAGATTAATGGCAACAGAAGCTGATATTCCAGAAGCTATATCTGTCACGGCAGGGTATTCTAGAATCTTGATCACTCTAACTCAAATAGCTTACTCTGTTTTCTTGTAATGGGAAAAAATGAAAAACAAAAACAAAAATTACATATGTGCCGTCAGTAATCAAGTGCAGGATTAACATTCCTACTAAATATGCAAATAAAAAACCAAGGCTTGTGACTATAACCATCTGAGAAACCTGTAATGCGCCTAATTTCAGACTGATCTGTTGACTGGCTGCTAAGGTAAGTCCGAATTACATCAGCATACTCTAGCTGCTTCACGTGAAGAATATCAATCGCTTCCCGCAGATTTTTAACCTCCCTCTCCGTCGTCAATCTTAGGTAACTGGATGATATCATCTGAGAATCACAAGAAAAACAAAGAACCTATAATCAGTACATAATTCCTCATGCACTTACTCCTTCAAAAATAAGTGTTAAAAAATGAAAAAGTTACTGTATGAAATTAGTTTGCACAACAATGAATTTACAATTGAACCTCTGACCTTCAGAAGATATCTTTCCATCCAAAGTGTGGACTATCCTCTCTGTTTTTTCCCTATGAGAATAAATGGAATGTTCCAAGAGTTTTAACAACTCCCTAGTAGATGTACGACGCAAAGTGAGAGCTTCTTCAACATATTTAGCAATTTCATCATTGCCATTAGTTTCTATAGAATCTCTTTGTAGGAGTCTACAAAGAAACATCTCCTCCGCAGAACATGATGGAATTGAACCTGAAAAGCACACCGGTCAATCTGATCTATATGATGTGAAGAATAAAATAAAATGAACACTAAGATTTTTATTTAGTCATCAGAAAAAATTAGGGAAAAAAAGATGAAGTAGCATAAAACAGCACATGTGCTGCTGTAAAATACCACGAGAATAATCAGCGCCATCTAAAATTTGTAAAGCATTTTGGCTTCCTCCAGCACATAGTCTGATTTGTATACAGAAACGAGTGACATAATCTGATTTACTCTTGCAATTGTTAGTTGTTGTGAGTTGGCGTTATGTTAGAAATATGCAGAAAACTCAACACCCACCAGCTTAGTTCTGCCTTGGCTTTGTGTCTCCTCCATATCTATCAAGAACGGAAACAATTCCGTTCTAATCTTATTATCACGAGTGCTTTCATGCATTAGGCCAATGCCAGTAAAAAATCCGATGATTCATAGGACATTTAAGGGCTGGTAAGGACAAATTAATATTAAATGATTGTTGAGTAAAATTTAAAAAAAAATAAATTTTGTTTTATTAATTTTTCTTCATCTTTCATGCCCTTTTTTCATGTTTTCTTATCTCTTCAACCCCCCACACCACAAAAATGGAAGAAGAAGCTCCTAGGCGGTAGGCGGGAGAACACTGCTGCGAGTTCACCCTAAACGTTAGGAGTAGGCGCCAGGGAGTTAGGCGGCGCTTGGGCTCCCGCCTAGGCCGCTTGGGCGGGTCTGGTGGCTGCTTCTCTACTCTTCTCGACCCAACCAGTGGCGGCGACGGCTTCTTCTCGACTCGTCAGGGTTATCTTTGAATTTTTCTTCTTTTCTTCGTAGCTGCTGCTGGGATCACCTTATTTAGAGATGGGAGGTGATGGAGGCGGAGAGATGAGAGATAATTGAGGGTAGGGTTCGTCCAAAAAAAGGTGAAGATAGGGTTAGTGAAAGGCTATGTTTCACTTATGGGCTGCTATTTTAACTGGTTTTTTTTTTTTGGGGTAACATGGGGGGCTAAAAGCCCAGCACATAACTGGTATTTTCAGTTGTATTGAAGAAAGGTGAAAATAATGTTTAATTACAGGAGGAATATGTACTCATTAGAATTTACACTTGGATGAAGGTAGAAGAAATCAAGAAACTAACCCGACAAAGCACCAATATTTCCTCAAAATCAATATGATGTTTGAGTACTAGTGCTGGAGCAAGAATAAGATCACGAGAAACTTCACAATTAAAATTGCTTCTCACTGAAAAGTTATTATTTACTATTTGTTAAAGTTGTTTAGTTTTAGTTGAAATAAACCTTGTTTTAAGGAAGTAGATAAGGTTTGAACTTTTCTTTAGGAGGATCCCTTGATATCAGGGACTGTTAGTCATGGGATCGTGTTCTTTTGCTTTCTGTTCTGTAAGGCTATTTAAAAGCCACTTTCCATTCAATATATTATTCTGCATTCTCTCAATTATAAGTGATATTTCAACAATTGGTATCAGAGCACTAAATTGGGGCCTGAAGAGCAAAGAAAGCAGCAACTCTTGCCGTAGCAAGTATCAATGTCGACTGAAGGAAGCAGCTTTGTTCAACCATCAATCCCACGCTTCGATGGTCACTATGACCATTGGAGCATGTTAATGGAGAATTTTTTGAGATCTAAAGAATACTGGAGTCTCGTGGAGAATGGAATCAAGACTTGAAGGCCAAGAATTACTTGTTTCAAGCCATTGATCGAGCAATTTTGGAGACAATTCTGAAGAAGGATACGGCAAAGGATATCTGGGATTCCTTGAAGAAAAAGTATCAAGGCACGGCTAGAGTTAAACGTGCACAGCTGCAAGCTCTTCGCAAAGAGTTCGAGATGTTGCAAATGAAGAATGGAGAAACAGTCACTGACTATTTTGCGAGAACATTGACTGTGGCAAACAAAATGAGGATACATGGAGATAAAATGGAAGATGTCACTGTGATTGAGAAGATTCTCAGGTCTATGACACCTAAGTACAACTATGTTGTATGTTCAATTGAAGAGTCAAAAGATATTGATGCCCTTTCAATTGATGAACTGCAAAGTAGTCTGCTGGTACATGAACAAAGGATGACCTGCCATGAAATGGAAGAGCAAGCTCTAAAGGTTAGTCAAGAGACTTATTCACCAGGAAGAGGAAGAGGTCGAGGCAGTTTCAGAGGTCGTGGAAGAGGGAGAGGTCGACAAGGTTCATTTGACAAATCAACTGTGGAGTGTTACCACTGTCATGAACTTGGACATTTTCAGTATGAATGTCCTCAGAAGGAGAAGGAGTATAAGGCTAATGTGGCTGAGACTGAGGAAGAAATGTTGCTGATGGCATATGTTGAAGACGAAGGTGATCAAATGGGCAGCACTTGGTACTTGGATTCTGGATGCAGCAATCACATGAGTGGGAGTAAGAAGCTGTTTGCGAAAATGGATGAATCTTTCAGGGATAATGTGAAGCTTGGAAACAACTCCAGTCTTCGTGTCATGGGAAAAGGCAACATAAGGATTGAAGTCAATGGAGTGAAGCACTGTATAACTGAGGTATTTTATGTTCCTGAGTTAAAAAGCAATCTGATCAGTCTTGGTCAGTTGCAAGAGAAAGGAATTGTCATTTTGTTTCAAAAGAACTCTTGCCAGATTCATCATCCTGTTAAAGGTTTGATCATTCAAGCTGATATGACTTCCAACCGCATGTTTTTACTGAAAACTGAATCAGCAACTGAAAAGCAAATGTGTTTCAAATCCACAACAGAAGAGGACACGTGGTTGTGGCACTACAGGTTTGGACATCTAAACTTCAATGGTCTCAAAACACTCCAACAAAAAAATATGGTGAAAGGTCTTCCTCCACTGCAAGTCCCTTCAAAAGTTTGTGAAGAATGTATGGTGGGAAAGCAACATCGTGAGCCATTTCCTAAGGAGAGCAATTGGAGAGCCACACAAATACTTGAATTGGTGCATTCTGACATTTGTGGACCTGTTAACCCAATCTCCAACAGCAACAAAAGGTATTTCATAACCTTTACTGATGATTTTAGTAGGAAAACATGGATATATTTCCTTACTGAGAAGTCTGAAGCTCTAGTAGTTTTCAAGAAATTTAAAGCCTCTGTTGAAAAAGAAACTGGTGTGTTTATTAAAGCTATTCGAACTGACAGGGGTGGAGAATTTACTTCCAATGAATTTGTTCATTTCTGTGAGAAGAATGGTATACACAGGCAATTAACTGCAGCTTACTCACCACAACAAAACGGTGTGGCCGAGAGGAAAAATCGTACCATTATGAACATGGTAAGGAGCATGCTAGCAAGAATGAAGGTCCCAAAGAAATTTTGGCCCGAAGCTGTGAATTGGAGCTCACACATCCTAAACAGATGTCCTACTCATGCTGTGAAGAATGTAACACCAGAGGAAGCATGGAGTGGCAAAAAACCTCAAGTGAATTATTTTAAGGTTTTTGGTTGTCTGGCTTATGTTCACACTCCAGACAATCTAAGAACCAAGCTTGATGATAAGAGCACAAAATGTGTGATGCTCGGAGTTAGTGAAGAGTCAAAGGCCTACAGACTGTACAATCCAAAGACTCAAAAGATCATAATCAGTAGAGATGTGGTATTTGATGAAGCTAATGGTTGGGACTGGAACAATAAACAAGAAAAGAGAGCTGGTGTTGATCTTGAAGAAATTGAAGCTGTGAATGGTGTTGAAGAAGTCACAACCAGAGAAGTCGAAGATGAACCTGTTGGACACAATTCACCAAGAATTACTGAAGCTTCACCAAATGTATCAAGGCAAAGAAGACCCC